>JBBPBT010000623.1:6851137-6861917 GCA_037974875.1 Cicer bijugum
TTTAAAAAAATAATATTAAATAATTTTACTTTTTAGTACAAGTAGACTGTTTTTAAAGACTTTTTTTTGTTTATTTCAACAGAAGATCGCATCTCCCTGATGCGACCATATAGTAAATAAGAGTGTAAATTTTTTTCCTCTCATTTTTATAATTATAAAATTGTTTATTTAATAAAATAAAAATATTTTAAAAAATAAAATATTATTAATAATTAAAAATAATAAAATATAATTATATTAATAATAATAATAAAGTAAATTATATTAATAAATAAAATTAATTAAATTAAACAAATAAAATATATTAAATTAAAGACAAATAATACGACAAATTAAAAAAAATATATATTAAATTTAAATAGAATAGTTTGATATTATTTTTTTAAAGTGTGATAATTTAATATATTAAATTAACAATATATAAAGATTAAATTAAACTAAATTTAAAAACTAATCGAGTATGAAAAATACTTTTGGAATGGGAACAACAATCGCAATCGCAAGAGAGCAGATCGATGAAGCAAATGACACTGAGTGACTTTCGTTGAAGATTGAAAAGAAAAAAAAAAGGTAAACAAAAAAACTTATGTAGACAAAAATTATGATTGAAAAAAGAGTGAAAAAAAATAAAGTGTAAAAATAATGAAGATGCACATATATAACCTTTTGTTGCATCGGTAGAATTTAACAAGTCAAATAATTTCTGAAGACACTAGTTCCTTGTAAAACTTAAATTATTGCATTTTGATTTTTACGCATTCCCAATACAAGTTGGTCATAGCAAAATAGTGTGTCGAATAATTTATGAGAAACTAGTTCCTTGCAAACTTCAAATTTCTATGCGTTTCCATGTAGACCATTCAAAGCAAAACAACTTTTTTGTGTCAAATAATTGCCAACTAATCCTCGCAAACTTCTGATTTATGTTTGTTTACAATGAAGGTCAATTATAGCACAATAGCTTTTTTTTTTATATGTTTAGATAAAATTTCAATTTAATGTTTTGATAAAAATAAATAAAAAATTAATTAAAAATTTTAATTATGATTTTAAGTGTTTTAATATTTAACATGTGCATTTGAGTGTGTTAAAACAAGATAGGTATTAAACATCACAAATTAGATCTCATTAAAATCAAAGAAAGCAATTATGAAAAACAAAAATTGATCTTGAAGCAGTTTTGGAAAACGAAGATCGAACTTGACTTATTGCTGAGAAACGAAGAATGATCTTCGTTTATGGCAGAAACAAGAATAATCAGTTTCCTTATAAAAGATTGGATTCTAGAAACATTATTCATCTCATATCCTCATATAGAATCACCAATGATCAATCTAAATCATATTTGTTCCAAAATTCGAAGAATAGACATGCTTCATTAAAATCATAATACAAGATCATTCTTCAAATGAGACAAGTTCAAATACAAAGCTACAAGCTGTAAAGTACACTATTGATTGTACTTTTCTAAACCTGCACACGTGACTGAAAAGCATGCACTCAACTTGTAACACCCTAAATTTGATAATAAATTATTTTATTAATTAATTAGGATTTTAAATAATTAATTTGATGTTAAAATTATTTTAGAATATATGTTGATAAATTTCGTGAGTAATTTTTGTCATAAGGATGCTTGCTATGATGTGTTAGTTTGATACATGTTTTATTACATGAGCGATATAAATAATACATATTATATTTTATTATTTGATATATTTAAAAAAATAATAATAGTATTTTAGTGTAATATATATTTTAAAGAAAAAGATTTTATGCGATTTTACGTGTATATACGTGTACCCAATTAATGTAATATTTTTCTGTGCGCATGATTGATGTTAAGTATGCACGTAGTTGTATTTAAATTATTTATAACTATTTTCTATTTTAAGTTATTTATTTTATAATTAATTATCTTTAGATATTACTAATATTGTGATTGATTTCCTTTACTTTTGTATATTTCCTATGACATGATGATTTTATAAATATTTGTTGTGATTTGGTAATTAATAAAAAGTATTGATGTTATGTTTATTTATTTTATCGTTTTGACTATTCTATAAAAATAGTAATATATTTATAAGTTTATTTTGAAAAATGTTATAGTAATAATTATAATTACTATTTTGAATGAGAGAGTTTTGTTTTTAATATATTTTAAAATAAATAGATAAATAAATAATAATGATACATTAAAATATATAGGACAATCTAAATTGTAGAAGCCGATTGATATACGTAAGGTAAGCATGGGCTGTTAACTGTTGAGACAAAATCTCTCTCAATTGGTTTTAATGATAACAAAATTAATGAAAAAATTATGATTGTGTTTAATGACTAACCTGTGCTTTTGAGTGTATTCATATAAGAAAATAACTTATCATTAATTAAGGAAAAAGAAAAAAATTCTGAGTTAAATGCTAAGTATGGAAAATGCCGAGGATGGCCTCACGAGCTGCAGTTCTGTATCCTCGCTGGTTTGAATTCATTCAACAAGGGTAGAATAGTATTAAAGAATGAATTATTTGAATTCATTCAACAAGGGCAGAATAGTATTAAAGAATGAATTGTTTGATTCATTCAATAAAGACAAAATACTATTAAAGAATGAATTGTTTGATTCATTCAATAAAAACAAAATACTATTAAATATAATTAAAGGAAGACCTTTGAAGAAAAAGAAAGGTACGAGGAATAATGATATTAGCATGTGCCTATAGTCAACATTTTGAAATACATCCCAACACTTTATGAAAACAACTTATCATGTCATAAGCAAAAGGCTACATGTATTGTTATGTGATTCAAAAGGATTATAAAGTCAAATATTCAAAAAGGCAACAACAAACATGTCCTAAATAAATTGATCACATGTCTTAAGGCAAGGAAAGAAGACTTCACGTGAAGCCTTCACAAAGTCTTGAAGAAAGGAATGAAAAGGACATCACATGTTCTTACAAGGCATTAAATGGAGGAGAGATAAAAAGCTCACATGTGAAGCTTTATCAAGGCATTGAGAAAAGAGAAGGAAAATAACTCCACACAATATTCAAACCTTAAAGTAAGGAAAGAGAAAAGGACAGCTCATGTCCCCAAGTGCCAAGAAAACAACTACCTCGTACTAGAACATGGAATGCATATATCAAATAAGCTGAATGATATTTTCGTAATTATGAAGAAAAACCTTGGCATTTCTCAAATGGATTTTCCAACGGTCATAAAAGGCTTGGCTTATGAAATGAACATCACAAGACCTCTATAAATTGCAGCAAGCTGATCTTCATCAACACACAACACACTTGCATAAAAAGATCTATCATATTAAAGCTATCAAGAGCAAAACACCCTCACTTCATACTTTCTTTGATCCTACACTATATCTTTGTAAATCTTTTGAGAAAGTATTAAGTATCAATCACTCTTATATCACTTTGTAATTTCCTTGTGAGTTACACTTGTAAATATTCAGAAACTGATTGTAAGCTTGGTGAAGCTAAAGAATACACGATTTGTAATCATCCTCAGTGTGAGGATTGATCTGTTTGAAAGTTAGTGAAATCTCACAAGGGTGTGAGGACTGGACGTAGCCATCTTTGGGTGAACCAGTATAAAATTTTGTGTGTGTCTCTCTTATTCTACTCCTACTCTTTTGCTCAACTTAGATCTAACAAGTTGAAAAATCTCATCCTCGAGCTAATCATCCTCAGTGAGAGGATAGTTTTTTTTAAAACACTTAGAAATTATTTTTAAACAGCAAAATCCCTATTCAACCCCCCTTATAGTGATATTTAGCTACATCATTAACTAATTTTACAAATATTTAGATGAGTTTGTTAGGTTTTGCAAATTTTATAGGAATATGATATAAATTATTATATAAATTATTTTGAGATTTAGGGTGTCACATTAGTGGTATCAGAGCAGGTCTGTCCAATCAGGCCGAGTGGGTTGAATGTCGATTCTGTGTTAGTCGAATGTCAGTCGTGTCAATTGTGTTTTTTTGTGTAGTAATTATTTTCACTATGATTATTTTCCCGTTATATTATTGTGTTAAGTGTTATATGCTTTTGGTATTATTATACATATTTTTCAGATTACTAATTAAGTGTCTAATATTTGCTTCCTCTAATTGTGTTATGGATTCTACATTCCTACCAAAATGAGTAAATAAAACATGAAATTACTTGTTAAGATTTGAGTTAGCTTTAATTATTGAAAAATAATTTAAAGGAAAATTAGGAATTCTCAATGATTTTTTTTGGGTGCTAAGTGGTTAGTGATATTTTTTTAATAATAATTTAAGTCAAGAAATCAATTTCTAGAATGATGTGTAACCTTGAAAGTGGTTTGGTAATATGTTGTATCTTCTAGTAAATAATTATTTGTCTTATCTTCTACTTGAAAAATCCACATATGCTTCCATTTGTTGTAACTTTTAAGTAATGGGTAATTCAAAAGAAAATTTAATAGTGATCAATTTGGAGCAATTATACCTCTATGAGAATATGTTTCATTTTTAGAATTATCGTTTAAGTTATGAGATGAACGTAAAATCTTGGTGCTAATTTTTGGATTAATTATTTGAATGTATATATGATTATGTAAATATTAAATTGTTTGTGTTTCAAGTGTTCTAATTGTTGGGAATTGGTGTATAGAATTAGAGTAGTCAAGAGCATCTAAATGTTAAATAGTTTTATATTGCTTCAATTGAATTATTGATTATATATTGATGTTAGTGACTTTTCTTTTGTGGTGTAACTAGTAGTAAATTACAAATAAATTATTGTGAAGGTGTAATTAATTGAATTTTTAACTTGAAGTAAGGAGTAGGAGTTGTGGCGCCGCCTTCGCACTCCTGAACCACGTTAAAGATACTTTTAATTATCTATATTTGAATTTGAATGATTGCAGTTATAGTTTCTTAAGTAGTTGACTAAATGAGTAGAAGGGACTAGCTACCCCAATGACTCATCGTCAATAAAAGAGACAACAATAACTCATTATTTTGTTAGAAGTACCTTTTAATTTTATTTTTTTTAAGTAGTTAAAAAACACATTCATTGCTTATACCAATTTAATTAATTTAACTATTAAATATATGTTATTAGGAAATAGTATCTATATCATTAGTTTTTTTTCCCTTGATTATATACAAAGTATGTTTTTATAGAGTAACAAATTATAAATTATTTTAATATTATTAAGTTGTTAGATGTGTTTAATATTTTAAAAAAATTGCTCTCTTTATCAGACCTAAATTAAATTTGTTGAATGTTTGGTGATATTAGATTTTATTGTAAGGAGTAAAACTACTAATATTTAGTTTGAAAGAGCTAGTTGAAATTGACAAGGTACTTGAAATGTGTTTCATTTAACAAAACTAAATTAACTATGACAAAATCTATATGTTATGTTTTATATGTAAATTACAGTGAGTAACTCTATGGTATTTTATTTCATAATTGAATGATAAATGTTGTCTGTTTAATTGGTTTATAGTGTCATGTTGTTAGTCTATCATGCAATGTTAGTTGATTTTCTACATGTTGTGCTTAATTGGAGATTGAATGTCTTAAATATATTTATAGACTAAGTTTGAATCTTGAGGGTGGTAAGTTAGATATTAGTTCACTCACCGCAAATTTCGAGGACGAAATTCTTTAACAAGGGGAGAATTGTAACACCCTAAATTTGATAATAAACTATTTTATTAATTAAATAGGATTTTAAATAATTAATTTGATGTTAAAATTATTTTAGAATATATGTTGATAAATTTCGTGAGTAATTTTTGTTATAAGGATGCTTTCTATGATGTGCTAGTTTGATACATGTTTTATTACATGAGCAATATAAATAATACATATTATATTTTATTATTTGATATATTTAAAAAAATAATAATAGTATTTTAGTGTAATATATATTTTAAAGAAAAAAATTTTATGCGATTTTACGTGTATATACGTGTACCCAATTAATGTAATATTTTTCTGTGCGCATGATTGATGTTGAGTATGCACGTAGTTGTATTTAAATTATTTATAACTATTTTCTATTTTAAGTTATTTATTTTATAACTAATTATCTTTAGATATTACTAATATTGTGATTGATTTCCTTTACTTTTATATAATTCCTATAACATGATGATTTTATAAATATTTGTTGTGATTTGGTAATTAATAAAAATTATTGATGTTATGTTTATTTATTTTATCATTTTGACTATTCTATAAAAATAGTAATATTTTTATAAGTTTATTTTGAAAAATATTATAGTAATAATTATAATTACTATTTTGAATGAGAGAGTTTTGTTTTTAATATATTTTAAAATAAATAGATAAATAAATAATAATGATACATTAAAATATATAGGACAAGCTAAATTGTAGAATTCGATTGATATATGTAAGGTAGGCATGGGCTGTTAACTAATTTTACAAATATTTAGATGAGTTTGTTAGGTTTTGCAAATTTTATAGGAATATGATATAAATTATTATATATATTATTTTGGGATTTAGGGTGTCACACAACTCAGACAACTGAAACAATCACAAAGTACAAGTTAATTCATCACAAACAAATTCGAAAAACAATCTTGGATCTCAAGAACGTACTTGGATGCAGCTTTGATCACTCTTGCTTTTTGGCAGACTTTATTCAACAACTATTTCATGACAGCTAACCTTATTTCAACGGTCATATGAGTTGTCCCAAGATCTCTTGAACTCTATAAATGCAGCTTCAAGATGAAGAACAAAACACAACTCAAAGTGCAAAGAAAAGCATCAATCATTTCATTCATACTCAAGCATCTCAATATCATTCTTAAAGCTTGCTGTTTTAAATCTTTGTGTTGTGTTAGAATCAGTAACAACTGAGTTCTATTTACAGAATCTATTTCTCAAACAAGAGTTGAGTAAATACCCAGATTCTAAACATTCTCAAATCCACCACTTTGTAACTCAATGGTATATTGTTAACATAATCTTGAGTGATTTGTAAAAATCACTTTCATGTTTTGAAAGGTAACTTGCTAAATCCTTTCTGAAATTGTAAGGTAAACCTGTGAAAAATCCTTTCTAGGTAGAAAGGTAGAAACTGTGTAAAGATGAAAATCAAGAACGATCTTGGTTTGAACACTTAGTGAAAAATCTCACGGTTGTTAAGACTAGACGTAACCCGAATTGGATGAACTAGGATATATCCTTGTTAATCTCTCTATCTATTTATTTTATGCTTTACAATAAGATTTTATATTGATATAATTGAGATTGTTGTTTTTTGACTAACCAAGATCAATCTTCATTACAATCAAGATCAATCTTAAGTTAAACTTTTAGTTTTAAACATGAATTTTCTTAAAAGGGATAATTATATTTCAAACCCCCTTCCTGATAATTGACATTGCTACTTCACTATGTTCAATAATTTTCGAGGAACTAGATACTTCCAAACTACAAATTTCTGCGCGTTTTCATTCAGGCCAATTAGAGAAAAATAGTTTTTTTTTTTTTTAAAATCTTTTTAGCCCATCAGTCAGTGCTATTATCCTATCAACGTTTGCGAGGAACGAATGTCTACGGAAACGCATGCGTCCATTCGAACACTCACTTTTTTTTGACAGGTTTCGAGGATTTGATTTCTAGTTAATAGTTTTACTAACAAAAAATACAAGCAATCAATTTCTTTAGAGCTTTTTCTTTAGAAACGCTATTTCTTTTGCAAGGACGTTTGTTTTCCCATAAATTTTGGTAGGAAAATCGAGATTTTTTTTATAGTGTTGTGATGATCATCTTTCATGCAATCTTGAGTTCTTACTCCATCAAGTTAATAATCATGGTTGGAATCTTCAAATTATTCTGAGGGACAACAACTTCAACCCCATTTCCTCGTTAATTATTATTAAATAATAATAAAAAATATTTTCTGTAAAAATAAAATTATAATTATTAATATTTAAAAAATATTAAATATATATATATATATATAATTTAAAAATTGTAATAATATTACTTACGGGGCGGGTTCGGGTGTGGGGTGGATATCACCACCCACTAAACCTATTCCTGCCCCGAATTTTAATGTCTGAGAAAATCCGCACCCGCACCCAATTAAAGTGGGTTTTTCCCGCCTAAATTAAGCTAGTTCGAATGGATACTCGCGGGTGCAGATTTTATTGTCATCTCTAGTTGTATTCTACTCGTCTTTGTAATTTGCTTCTTTTTAGCCAATTTTGAATTTGGCATCACAAAGAAAAAAATCATTAATTGTCTTTGTTTCCAAACAAAACGTCTCTTTGTGTGAACTTAATATAGACAAACTCCATTAGTATATATAAAATTGTACGGAATCTTCAAAATGAAATTTTGAAGCAATTTTACCATTTCAAAAGCTCTCCAATTTGTTCACATTTAAATGAATGACCAATGAAACTTAACACATGGATTGACAAAGTTTGAATTTTTAGATGCTCATCTCCATATGATTCCCACCATTAGTATATAGCTATTAGACTATTGAAAAAACTTTTGTTGTGTCTTCAAATCTTCAAGTTGAGTATCAATCTTATCAATTTCTTCAACATCTCCCATCATCCTTTTGTAAAAAATCATATAATCCACATTTAACTTCGTAGCCACCTTTAAACTCAAGATTGTAATATAGTTGAGGATTGAGATATAGTAGCCTACCACATGCATGCAAAGGACGATAGAGTTATTTATCCCACCTCTTATTAATGATATTCCAAAGATACTTGCAACTAAATAATAAAAAACAAAACTAAATTTGTTGTAGCTTGAAACATAATGCAAAATTTACAAAAACATTATGCATCCCAAAATAGAAACAATATGCACAAGAAGACTATGCAAAAACAATGTAGAATTTGCATAAATAACGCAAAACAATACTTTTTTGGGCACCATTGAAGGCAACTTGAATTTTCTCTTGAGTCTCTTCCATTGCCTCATGATTAAACCTTATTATTGGTTTATCATCGGAATCCACTAAATGAAGTACTTTGGTTAGTGGATAAGCAACTTTTAAGCAAATAACATTATTCTCCCACAACTTTTTATTCATAATCACTTATTCAACATGCTTTTCTTCTCATGTTTTTGAAAACTTGTTTGATGTCTCTTCATTAGATGTGAACATTCTTATCAATGTCCTATCATTCTCCAAGAGACACCTAAAGTTTGATAAGATGTGGCAAATCATGTATTAACCAATGGAATATATATATATGTGTGTGTGTCTTTTTCTCAAAACCTTTTAACATAAGATCCGTGTAGTGTGCTGCACATGGTGTCTTGTAGAGCTTTTTTCTTTTCTCTGTTAATATTGTACCAACAACTTTGTAATTTGTTATATCTTCGGTTATAATTTAAACCACATTTTCTTTCCCAACTTATTTTTAGTATTTGATCAATCATCTCAAATATTTTATCGGCAACTTTTGATATGTAAGAGGCATCAATGAATCAATGAAATTTAAAAAGCTGTTTCTAAGCAAACTTCTCTTGAATTCTTCTTAAAAAATGTTGTTAATAGTAGTTTGAGTGCTCACTCCCTTCTTCTTGAAAAGTTTTGCACGTATACTTTAGCATTCACATCCTCCTTTAATTGTTTTTTATTTTACTTTTACTTTTTCATTATTCCTATACATTCCTCTTGATTTCTTAAAATGTGTGGTATTTTATTTTATTTTGAATACTTAAAATGTTCGATATATCTTCAACATCAATAGAACCTGTCATTTAAAAATCAGTAGAAATTGTTTGTCATGTCATCTAAACACATAAATAATTACCTATTAATAGTGTTATTTTATTTATTTATTTATTATTTGTCTCTTTCGAATCTTGTCATCCACTGCCAAATCCTAACAAGAATGGTCACATTCGATTCTTTTATTTTACAAAAGTCACATTGGATTCTCAAAACTAAATTTTTTTAAACTTGAGTTATGGACACAAATGTAACATCTTCAACTTTTGGTAAGAATGGAACAATCAAGAGATTTTGGCTTAGGATGTCTTCATCTTGTGAAAAATCTGAGGGCTCTTGTTCCATAATTGAGGATTGGTATCCATCAGTGTTATGTGGTCTCTCTGAATGTTCCTTTTCTTCTCGAGGAACAAATTTATTTTTGAGAGAATTAGGCTGTATTAAGAAAATTCTACCTATTCAAACACTATTTAGTAGTATAAAATTATAACTTAGTTGATCAAAGTAGTACAAAGTAATAAAACTAACCAAAAAATAGAGATATCGTGTCTAAGTGATTATTAATGTTAAGTGCTGGACTACATGATCACAAATGATTGTATATCTAACACATGGTTTGATAAAAAAAAATGTATGCAACCATAATTTGGACACAATATCAAAGTTCCTATGTCTATGCAAAGTGTACCGTGGTTGCGATAAAGATTATAAAATACCAATAATACGTAATTTAAAAGCAACATTATTTTTATTTTAGAGTAGAATATATTTTGTTTATGTACCAAAAGGTAAATATATTTTTGAATAATTATATATAAGTTAGGTTTGTGTAATACAATTCATGTAAAGTATATTAAAATATGAGACTATTCATAAGATTTTACAACTTTAGAGATGCAATTTCTATCTTTAATATTTTTTAAATGTGGAATTGGTTCATTCAAATTTTTTGGTTTCATTAAAGTGTTTCTCCATTAATATATTTTTGAAATAGTTATGCATTTCTTTATTGTTAAAAATGTATATT
>JBBPBT010000623.1:6862329-6880344 GCA_037974875.1 Cicer bijugum
ATATATATATATATATATATGGAAGGAACACTATATAGCAAAATAGAAATTTTTTAATGTTCAAAAAAATTAAATAATAATGTTTTTTATATAATAAAAATGTTAGTTACACAAAATTGTCAAGCCAAATAAAAATTTAATACAAAATGTAACCAAATTCTATAGTTATGATATTTTGGATGGAGAACTGTTTCAATTACTTTAACTATTATTTCATCTAAAATAATTAGAATGTGTAATTAACTTTTCAAACAATAATTTGACACAGTCAAGAAAATTCAAGAGTGAATTGCAAATATTTACATCGAAGAAAAGTTTGTAGATGTTGAAGACATAGAAAGTTTCTAGTGAAATAGTTAAAAATTAGTGAAATGGTTAGAAGTTTTTTATTTCCAAATATAAGATCATTAACTCATCTCCACAAAAATAATTGTATATGATCTTCAAAATTAATTAACAACAGAGAAACAATATTATTGAAGTATTTTAGAACCGAGAATGTGTCACAATAGGTGTAGATTGATTGTATTTTATAATGTCTTTATCATTGCTTGAACCAAATGCAAGAGAATGATTGAAAAATAGAATATGGATCTCTATGGATGTAGTTGAACTTGCATTGTGATTCTTTGAAGATATTGGATGTTTTGTTCTTTGTTGTAATAATTATTGAAAAGAAGGGTTTGATGAGTAATTAGAGCTTTCAAGTGTATTGAGGAGTCATTGAATAATAAATAGAAGATGAAATTGCATACCGTATGAAATGATTATACTTGCATGGGCATGCGAAAAGATTTGCATTACATATTTATGAAACTAAATAGAATGAAAATAAAAAGATGAAATAAATAGTATGCTTTAGTAGGTATCAAATCAGAATTTTTTGTGAGTTGCCAAATATTAGAGTATGTGGCATAGATGAAGATGAGTTGTCAAAAATAGAATTTCGAGTTATGTTTTACTCTCTTATAATAGATATTGTGTATAAAATGGTAATTATTTGACTAATATTAATTCATATCTCTTTTTGTTAAAATGAATATCAATAAATTTTTAAAGTAATATTTGTAGAGTTCTTGAGAGTTATAGTCCAAACATTTGTTCACAATAAATTTCGGTTAAGTAAGTCTACCTTAAACCTTTGAGTAGAATAAGATTTTTCCTTAAAATACGACTATCTCTCTAACTCACGTCAATTCTCACTAAAAACTTTTGTATGATGCCTTGTTTTGAAAACTAAAAGGAACAAACTCTTCCCTCATTTTTCCACTACACTCTCATGCATATGAATATTGACATGGGTTAAGGTAACCATTTAACGCAAACGGGGGGATTATGAATCTTCATCTAATTAGTATTGAAATTGATTATATAAAATTTATTTAAAATTTTTGATTTCGAGATATTTACGTTATGTATGACAAAGCTTAAAAGATAACCTAAACACATTTCCGGTAACCAACATGAGATGCTTCAAAATTTACACTAAGGCTCTTTATTGGGGAATTTTTACTAGGAAATAAGACATCACATTTTATTGTTGAGAAACATACGTAAAAAAAACAAATTTCTTTAGCTGGTAGTAATCGAGAAAATAATCTAAATATTGTTATTTGCTTAAATAAGTTAATGAAAATAATTATATAAAGTCTAATTTTTCTATTTCCTCTTCGAACTTTTCTCACCTCTAATTTGTTTCTTTTTTTATGTCTCTAATTTTATTTTTCATTAGTCTCTCTTTAGAAGAATTTAACTTTTAATATCGAAATAAGCCCATCGTTGAAAACTTATGTTGAAATCAACGAAGTAAAAAAATTTACTTTTTCTTCGTCCACTATTATTGCCCTCTTTGTGAAAAGAACAAAGACAAAGATAGACAAAAAGATTTAGAAATTGTTTTAAACATCAAAATTAAGCGGTAACGACTCAATCAGATTGAGAACAGAGTCATAGAGTCTGTGACATGCAATAGCTGTCTCATCGAAAATCATCCAATCGAACCATTTATATAGAAATTTGGAATTGTTAGATGTTCTATTCCAAACTATAGATGAGTTTCCAAAAAGCAACCCTTCAATTTTAGGGGCTTGGAGAGAGAGTGAGATAAAATAAAATAAAAAATTTATTTCTTTTCATTTGTTTGTTTGCTTCCTGAGTAAATAAATATCATAAAAGCATATACTTTTCATAGTTTTCTCTTTGATTAAATAAACTCATAACTGTGTATTGTATCATAAAAAATACACATTCAATCTACATTATCATCTACAAACTCTAGATTTTGATCAAGAAAACAATAAAACCTATTACTAATTGCGTAATTATTATGTACATAAAATAGTTTTGCTATATCGTAATAAGATAAAGCCACAATAAGAGAAAACTTAATAATTATATCTCAAAAGGGGTGTTGGTTCCTACTCAATCCATTCATGTTGATAAAGATTCCAAGTAAATGGTGCTTGTAAGGCAAAAAGGATCTTCGTTTATTATTATCTTTCCTCATTTTGTTCATGACATAAAACTTCTCATGAGCCGATAATGTAGATTTATTTATATCATCCTTTCTCTTTTTGACAACGGTATTTTCTACCTTTGGCTTGTTGGCCTTTGATGGCACTGAAGGATTCAATAGAACAAAAGCATCCTTATGGTCACTGTTACTTCGAAGGTTTAAGTTTTGTCGAAATCTCCACAAATTTGAGGACCCTGTGGAGTTACTTTTTTCGTAACACTCATTTAATGCCTTCACCTCAACCATTATCCTATTTTTTAGGGGATCTTTACGAGGTTCTTTTGAAACACCACTCAATCTCGAGTTTGAATTTTCAGAGTTCTCAACAGAAATCTTCTTTATCGGTGGTCGAAGATGGGATGCATCATTATTTGATGCATTCAATAAGAGAGTAGATTCGTCAAAATTAAGGAGTATTGGGCGTATTTTTCCATTTTCAAATATCTCATCGGCAAATACAGAAGTTCCTTGGACATCGGTGCATCCAAAACTAAACTCTTGCTCCTCAAAACTTTCTTCATTGTTGATGTGTGTATGATTTTTGGTACAATAATATATATTAAGTTTGTTCGGAGTGGGAGCAAAGCCACTAAAATCAAGAAAATCTTCGTTGTGAATTTCTTGTTTGCTGCTACAATATCTATCAAGTTTATCTTTCATGGGAGCAAAGCCTTCAAATTCAAGAAAAAGGTGAGGCATACGCAAAGTTGAGAGCGCTTGCACTCTTAACATTTCAATATTTGGGAATGTTTTATGCATTTTTTTGTAGTTGTAAGATTAAAATATACCGTGAGATTAATGAAATGTTGGAAGTGATTGTAATTGAGAAATATTTATATCTAAATCAAATTAGAAGGTTAGATTTCCATGGTTAAATGGAAATCGGTTCACTATGAAATTTTGGGAGGTTATTACATATGGAAGTTGTGAAAAGTGTTTAGAATTAGGTAATTTTTTGTATTATATCTTATCTTTTGTTTCTTATAAATATTAAACAAAACATATTTGTATTATATTTTGTAAATAAAGAAATTACATTTGCTTTACAACCATTCCTCATTTTTTGCTAGTCGTTTGTACGTGATTATGTTTTATTTTTAACCGTTCACGCGCAAGTGCAACTTCCATCGTTTCATTAGTTAGTTGCTCCTAATTAAGTATATTGATTAGTTAGTAATTTGTTGGGAGTAACTATATACACACTAAAATTATAATCGTTAGTAAAATTTTGAGTTCACTATGTAAGAGTTTAAATTCCAAATTGTCATTATTATTGAATATATATTTAATAATTATTTAAAAGATAAATAAATAAATTCTTTATAAGAAGTTTAGCATGCCAATTAATTATAACAACTCATGCTTTTAACATTGTATATTTATAAAATAATAAAATAAAATTAATTCTTAGTATTACAAGTTGAAAATGTCGAATCCATATTTTACTCTAACGATTTCAACAATTTAGACTCATAAATTTTAGAAGTTGATTTACTTCAATTGATCTGTGTAATTAACTATATAAATAATTCAATGATAAATAACTTTATTTAAAGTGTTGTGAATAGAAACTAGATAATAAATAATTCAATGATAAATAACTAATCTTAGCATATCTTCCCAAAAGTTAATGCACTTATTAGCATCCAAATTATGTGATATTTTCATAACTATTCTAACTAGATGGTAAGTCACAGTAGAATTTAATATATTAATAAATATAAAATAGTAATATTATGTAATTCAAAAGTAAATTTATTTTTGTTTCAGAGTAGAATATATTATGTTTATGTGTCTAAAGGTAAATATATTTTTTAATAGTTATATATAAGTTGTAAGACCCATAATTTTAAAGTATACTTTATGTATTTTAGTGTATTTTTGGTATTGAACTCGGAGGCTCTTAAGCCAAAGTAATTAATATTTTGGAGTTTATATGATCAAAAAGATATTTTGATGTCCGATTAGAATTACTCATCGATAAATAAATTAAATTAACTGCGGTGAATCCTTTACGAAGAATTTAATGCGTTATGAGTAAACTGGTAAATTTAATAAATATCTAGATTTGGAGATATTTGTTAAAAGTAGTTAATATATATATATATATATATATATATAGAATAGGAAGGGAAGGAATTGGAAAGAAAAGAAAAAGAAAGGAAAGAAAAAGGAAGAAACGAAAAGCAAAAGAAAGAAAACAGCTTCATCTTCTTCCTCTGCCCTCGCGTGACCCTTATTCTCCCTCCCTCCATTTTCGTTTTCTTTGCTTCCTTTAAGCTCAAGAATAGAAACCCAAGGCTGGGTGGGTGATAGGACAAAGATTTCTCAACTTCGCTCTTCCTCTTTGATTCGAAAACGAAGAAAAACGGTGTTAGGGATTCCGAAACCGTCAAACACAAACCTCCCCGTTTCATCTAGATCTAAGCCTCCTTTCAAGAAGTGATAGAAGGGAAGGTTGCTCACCTCCGTACTACGGTGCTAGTGGACCAACTTTGGACGCGACGTTGCGAGCGGAGATTTTACCAGATTTACTCGCGGTACCGTAATCGAACGTTAAAGCTAACGTGAAGGTAAGGGCTCCTTCCAAACTTTTAGTTTGCATTTAGGGACTTATATGTGGTCGTGAGGAAAAGAATTTTGTTAGGGTTAAAGTATTGATTTGGGGAAAATGAATTTAACTCATTTATGTATAATTTGAGTAAATGAAATTTGATGTATTTGAGTGTTATGATTGCGTTGATTTGTGTCGTCGTATTCGACGTGTTCATAATTGATAATTATAGAATTTGAGATGTGTTTTGTGTGGTTTGTGTGGAAAAATCATTTGGTGTGAATTATGGATTGAATGTGAAAGTATGTTTGAGTTTGTTTTGTGTGGAATTTGAAAACCATTAAGTTAAACGAGTATTAAGAATGAGGAATCTCTTAATGTCTTGTTTACTTAATGTGAGTTTGTGAAAATCGTTTAAGTTAAATGAGTATTAAGAATGGGGAATCTCTTAATGACCTATTTACTTAATGTTGTCGTGAAAACTATTAGAGTTAAACGAGTATTAAGAATGAGGAATCTCTTAATGTCTCGTTTACTTAATGTGTGTTTTGGAAAATCGTTTAAGTTAAATGAGAATTAAGAATGGGGAATCTCTTAATGTCTTATTTATTTGATGTTTGTTTTGGAAAATCGTTTAAGTTAAATGAGAATTAAGAAGGGGGAATCTCTTAATGTCTTATTTATTTGATGTTTGTTTTGGAAAATCGTTTAAGTTAAATGAGAATTAAGAAGGGGAAATCTCTTAATGTCTTGTTTACTTAATATTCATTTTGAAAATCGTTAAGTTAAAAGAGTATTAAGAATGAGGAATCTCTTAATATTTCTGTTTGCTTAAAGTTTGTTGTGAAAATTGTTTAAGTTAAATGAGTGTTAAAAATGGGGAATCTTTTAATATCTACATTTGCTTAATGATTGTTGTGGATGAAGTCAGTATACGCTCATGCATTTTCATGCTTTTTGTAAATCGTGCAGACCCGTGATAGGTTGCACCTTGATAAATAGTACTTTGGCCTGTGGTAGGCGGTACATTTATGATTTACGTTTTTGTAAATTATGCAGACTCGTGATAGGTGGCACCTTGGTAAATAATACTTTGGCCCGTGATATGCGGTACATTTACGATTTACGGTTTTTGTAAATTGTGCAGACCCGTGATAGGTGGCACCTTGGTAAAGAGTACTTTGGCCTGTGATAGGCGGTACATTTACAATTTACGTTCTTTTAGTAAACCGTGCAGACCCGTGATAGGTGGCACCTTGGTAAACGATACGGGCCCGTGATAGGCAGTACGTTTATGATTTACGCTTTTTAGTAAATCGTGCAGACCCGTGATAGGTGGCACCTCGGTAATTGGTACTTTGGCATGCGATAGGCGGTACAATTATGATTTACGACCCTTCGAGGAGGGTTCTGGTTTGGAATTCCGATTCCATGCATTTTGGCATATACGCATTGCATTAGGGTGTTGGCACACGAGTCGTGGTTGATTCAAATCTATGATTGTGTTGATTTTGCTAAGTGTTATGTTTTGAAATTATGTATAAGTGTGTTTGATTCAAGTTTATGATTGAGTGTTTGAACTTGAGATGTCATTGTGATTGTGTGATTTTACTAAGAGTTATGTTTTGAATTGTGTGTGAATGGGATGGAGTGCAAAACTATTTCGAAACCCAATTTGTTGTGGTGATCGCGTTGGAATTGCTAAGTGTTAAGGTTCGGTATTATGTATGAATGTGATTGAGTTAGTTTAGGTATTTTTGGAAGATTAAGTAGGGAAATCGATTTCCCCAATCAATTGGATGAGTTACAGGGACTTCTCTAAATTGATCAAATCGATTTGTCAATTGATTTTGAAACTTGTCTTTCAAAACCCTTTAAGAAATCGATTTGGCAAATCGATTGATATGTCTCTTGTTCTCTTGAATTTTGAAAATGTAATGAAGAAATCGATTGGCTAAATCGATTTGGCCATCCAAGAACTCAACCATTTTTCACGAAATCAATTTGGCCAATTGATTGGCTTCAATACAGGGGCTCAGTATTTCACGAAATCGATTTGCCCAATCGATTGGCCTTAACACAGGGGCTCAGTTATTCAGTAAATCGATTTCCCCAATCGATTGATATAAGTTCAGAGTTCAGTTTTCACTAAAAACTCTCAAGAAATCGATTGGCCCAATCGATTGGCTTTAACACAAGGGCTCAGTTATTCAGTAAATCGATTTCCCCAATCGATTGATTCAAGCCTAGAGTTCAGTTTTCACTAAAAACTTTTAGGAAATCGATTGGCCAAATCGATTGGCTCAGTTGAAATTCTTATTTTGAGTTAGATAATCGATTGCTCAATTGGTTCATCAACGAATTGGCCGTTGTTCATCACTTGATTAATTTGAGACTTATTTTGATTTCATATTCATTTGGTAAGCATTGTATGAACTTTTAGCATATGGAAAAGTTATTTTGTGCATTTGAAACTTAAATGCTATGTGTTAACTGTTAATTTCGGTTGGTGACCTTTTACAACTATTGTGGAAATCTGGGCTTCGCCCTCAAATGAGAGTCATGACAATCCTACCGGGTCGTACCCTGCTGATGAGGATGTAGATTGGAGTGCCTGACTGGAGCTATGTTAGGAGGATCTCACGGGGCGCGTGGAGATTACTCAAGGCGTATAGTTTTTTGTTGTGTATAGAATGATCAGATTAGGTTGACATTCAGGAAACATATGTCTTTCTTTTGGGTTGCTTTTATTTTAAATTGGAAGAATGTACATGTACTAATATTGACATCATGACATGCTTTGGATTTACATTTCGAAAAACTTTCTGCTGGTTGTAAATTATAAGGACTTAAATATGTATCCATAGGCTTTTCCATATGTATTTGCTCTGTCTTGTTTAATTTCTTTTGAAAAAAAAAAATATACCATCGCTTTGAAAATCGGGGTGTTACATAAGTTAAGTTTGTTTTAATACAAAAACAAAAGATATAATATTGTTGACTAATACAATCCATCTAAACTATATTAAAATATGAAACTATTCATAAAATTTTGCAACTTTAGAGATGCAATTTGCGTCTTTAATATTTTTTAAATGTGAAATTGGTTAATTCAAGTTTTTGGCTTCATTGAAGTGTTCCTCCATTAATATATTTTTGAAATAGTTAGACTTACCTTTGTTGTTAAAAATGTACATTTAACTATAATATGTTTTACATTTTATATTACTTCTCAAACATTAGATTTTCAAAATTTATGTACTTTTTGATATTTTTAATTTTATTTGTTCATCGTAATTATGTCAATTTCTCTGTCAACCTAAGCATGCACTGAATGATATTGTGTGTCTTGCAGATTATTATAACATTTATTCATGAATGAAGTTTGATAAAAACAATATTCATAATAACCTTCAAAATATTGAAACAATTCTTTACAGTGAAAATATAGGCGATATATATGGAAGGAAAACTTTAAAATATTGAACAATTCAAAAAATATAAATAATTATAATAATGATTTTTATATAATAAAAATGTTAGTTATACGAAATTGTCAAACCAAATAAAAATTTAATGCAAAATTTAACCAAATTCTATAGTTATGATATTTTGGATGGAGAACGGTTTCAATTACTTTAACTATTGTTTCGTCCAAAATAAATGGAATGTGAAGTTATGTTTTCAAATAATTATTTGATACAGACAAGAAACTTCAAGAGCAAATTGAAAAATTTCGCATATAAGCAAAGTTTGTGGATGTTGAAGACATAGAAATTTTCTAGGGAAATAGTTAAAAATTGATGAAATGGTTACAAGTTTTTCGTTTCCAAATATATGATCTTTAACTCATCTTCAAAAATAATTGACAATAGAGGAACAATATTATTAAAGTATTTTAGAACCGAGAATGTGTCACAATGGGTGTAGATGGGTTGTATTTTATAATGTCTTTATCATTGCTTGAACTAAATGCAAGAGAATAGTTGAAAAATAGAATATGGATTACAATATATGTAGTCGAACTTACATTGTCATGCTTTGAAAATATTGGGTGTTTCGTTATTTTTTGTAATAATTACTGTAAAGAAGGGTTTGATGAGTAATTAGAGCTTTCAAGTGTATTAAGGAGTAGTTGAGTGATAAATGGAAGATGAAATGACATAACATATGAAATAATTGTACTTGTATGGGCATGTGAAAAGATTTGTGTTACATATTGGTGAAACTAAATAGAATGAAAATAAAAGATGAAATAAATAGTATGCTTCAGTAGGTACCAAACCATAATTTTTGTGAGTTGCCAAATATTAGAGTATGTGACATAGAAGAAGATGAGTTGTAGCAAATAGAATTTCAAGTTATGTTTTACTATCTTATAGTAGATATTGTGTATAAAATGGTAACTATTGACTAATATTAATTCATAACTCTTTCTTTGAAAATGAATGTCAATAAATTTTTAAAGTAATATTTGTAGAGTTCTTGAGAGTTACAGTCCAAACATTTATTCACAATCAATTTAGGTTAACTAAGTTTATCTTAAACCTTCGAGTATAATAAGATTTCTCCTTAAAATACGACTATTATGATCTTACTCATCTCTCTTACGTCAATTCTCACCAAAAAAACTTTTGTATGATGCCTTGTTTTGAAAACTAAAAGGAACAAACTCTTGCCTTATTTTCCTATTACACTCTCATGCATATGAATATTGACATGGGTTAAGATAACCATTTAACGCGAACGGGGGGATTATGGATCTTCATCTAATTAGTATTGAAATTGGTTATATAACATTTATTTAAAATTTTTTATTTTAAGATATTTATGTTATGTATGACAAAGCTTAAAAGATAACCTAGACACATTCCCGATAAGCAACATGAGATGTTACAACATTTACACTAAGACTCTTTGTTGGTGAGTTTTTACCAGTAAATAAGACATCACATTTCAATTTTTCTTAGAAATGTTACAACAATTACGCTAAGACTCTTTGATGGTGAGTTTTTAACAGTAAATAAGACATCACATTTCATTTTTTAGAAACATACGAAAGAGTAACATAATTCTTTAGCTCGGAATCATCGAAAAAATAATATATTTTTATTTGCTTAAATAAATTAATAAAAATAATTATATAAAAGTCTAATTTTTCTATTTCCTCTTCAAACTTTTCTCACCCCTAATTTGTTTCTATTTTTTATGTCTCCAATTTTATTTTTCATTAGTCTCTCTTTAGAAGAATTTAACTTTTAATATCGAAAAATAAACCCATCGTAGAACACCAATGTTGAAATCAATGAAGTAGAAAACTTACTTTTTCTTGGTCCACTATTATTGCCCTCTTTGTGATATGAACAGAGACAAAGATAGACAAAAAGATTTAGAAATTGTTTTAAACATCAACATTGAGTAGTAATGACTCAATCAGATTGAGAATAGAGTCATAGAGTCCGTGACATGCAATGGCTATCTCATTGAACATTATCCAATCGAATCTTTTGTATAAAAATTATGAATTGTTAGATGTTTTATTCCAAATTATAGATGAGGCTCCAAAAAGCAACCTTTCAATTTTAGTGGGTGTGGAGAGAGTAAGATTAAATAAAATAAAAAATTTATTTCTTTTCATTTGTTTGTTTGCTTCGTGGCTAAATAGATATGATAAAAGCATATATTTGTCACAATTTTCTCTTTGATTAAATAAACTTGTAACAGTGTATTGTATCATAAAAAATACATGTAACACTCCGATTTTCAAAGCGAGTGTGTATTTTTTTTTCAAAAGAAATTAAATAAAACAGAGTAAATAAATAAGGGAAATACCTTTGGATAAATGTTTAAGTCAATATAATTGATACGCAGCGGAATAGTTCTTTTGAAACATGAATCCAAAGTATTTACACAACAACAAATGATACATGGAACCCATTAAAATAAGATGTCATGCTGACAATATTAGTAAAGGTACAGTTTTCCAGTTCAAAATAAACGTAATCTAAAAGAAAGACATTTGTTCCCTCTATGTCATCCTAATCTGATCATTCTACCAAAAAAACTATAGCTATACACCCTGAGTGATCTCCACGCGCCCCGTAAGATCCTCCTAACATAGCTCCAGTCAAGCATTCTCATCTACATTCTCATCCGTAGGGTACGAACCGGTAGGATTGTCCTGGCTCTCAGCTGAGGGCAAAGCCCAGATTTCATCAATAGTTATAAAGGTCACCAACCGAAATTAACAGTTAACACATAACATTTAAGTTTTTAAATGCACAAATAACCTTTCCACTTAGCATGCACCTTAAAAAGGTTTTCCATATGCTAAAAGTTCATACAATGCTTACCAAATGAAAATGAAATCAAAATAAAATTCTCAATCCATCAAGTAATACATAACTGACCAAAATATTGATAAATCAATTGAGCAATCGATTATCTAACTCAAAATAAGAATTTCTACATAGCCAATCGATTACCAAATCGATTTTGTTAGTTTTGCTGAGTTCCTGTATGGCCAAATCGATTTCCAAATCGATTTTGTCAGTTTTGCTGAGTTCCTGTATGGCCAAATCGATTTCAAATCGATTTTGTCAGTTTTGCTGAGTTCATGTATGTCCAAATCGATTTCTTAAATGGTTTGGAAAAACATATTATAAAATTGATTGGCAAATCGATTTTGTCAAATTAGCAAAGTCCCTGTAACTCATCCAATCGATTGGGAAATCGATTTCCCTGCATATTCTTCCAAAAATACATAAACTAACTCAATCACATTCATACACAACTCCAAATCTTAACACTTAGCAATTCCCACACAATCACCACGACATTATGAGCTTCGAAATAGTTTTGCAATCAAACATGCTATCACACAATTCCAAAACATAACTCTTAGTAAAATCAACACAATCACAATGAAATCTCAAGTTCAACCACTCAATCATAAACTTGAATCAAACACATTTACACACAATTTCAAAACATACCGCTTAACAGTTACAACGCAATACCCACACAAATAAGATGAACCAACAAATCACATGGAATCACCTTGACGCGACAATCCCCACACAAACAAGATGAACCAACAAATCACATGGAATCATTGTGACTCGACAATCCCAACACAGACAAGATGAACCAACAAATTAC
Organism: Cicer bijugum; assembly: GCA_037974875.1. Taxonomy (NCBI): domain Eukaryota; kingdom Viridiplantae; phylum Streptophyta; class Magnoliopsida; order Fabales; family Fabaceae; genus Cicer; species Cicer bijugum. Next base: position 6,874,560 of record JBBPBT010000623.1, read on the forward strand.
ATGGAATCAGCCTGACTCGACAATACCAACACAGACAAGATGAACCAACAAATCATATGGAATCACCCTGACTCGACAATCCCAACATAGACAAGATGAACCAACAGATCACATGGAATCACCCTGACTCGACAATCCCAACACAGACAAGATGAACCAACAAATCACATGGAATCACCTTGACTTGACAATCCCAACACAAACAAGATGAACCAACAAATCACATGGAATCACCTTGACTCGACAATCCCAACACAGACAAGATGAACCAACAAATCACATGGAATCACCCTGACTCGACAATCCCAACACAGATAAGATGAACCTACAAATCACATGGAATCACCCTGACTCGACAATCCCAACACAGACAAGATAAACCAGCAAATCACATGGAATCACCTTGACTCGACAATCCCAACACAGACAAGATGAACCAACAAATCACATGGAATCACCTTGACGTGACAATCCCTGCAAGGATAAGATGAACCAACAAATCACATGGAATCATCTCGTGACCCATGGACTAGATGAACCAACAAATCAAATGGAATCATCTTGTTTCCCATGGATGAGATGAACCAACAAATCACATGGCATCATCTCAGTTACCACTATCACTATGAACTTCCTGAGCATACCCTGACTCTATCCACGACAATCATTAAGTAAATGAAGATAGTAAAAGATTCCCCATTTTTAATACTGATTTAACTTAAACGATTTTCACAACAAACATTAAGTAAACAAGACATTAAGAGATTCCCCATTCTTAATACTCATTTAACTTAAACGATTTTCAAAACAAACATTAAGTAAACAAGACATTAAGAGATTCCTCATTCTTAATACTCATTTAACTTAAATGATTTTCACAACAAACATTAAGCAAACGGATATATTAAGAGATTCCCCATTCTTAATACTCTTTTAACTTAATGGTTTTCAAATTCCACACAAAACAAACTTAAACATATTATCAAATTCAATCCACGGTTCACACCAAAACACATCAATTCATTTCTCCACAAAATCCAACCATACACATATCAAATTTCATCAGTATTAATTAAGAACACGTCAAATACGACGAACACAAATCAACACAACCCACAACTCAAACACAACAAGTTTCATTTACTCAAAATCATACATAAATGAGTTTAAATTCATTTTCCATGAAACATTCATCAACATAACCAAAACCCAACTTTATGATTTTACCCATAAAGCCTTAGATTCATTTTCCCCAAATCAACACTTCAACCCTAACAAATTCTTTTCCACACAACCACAGATAAGTCCCTAAATGCAAACTAGAAGTTTGAAACGAGCCCTTACCTTCACGTTAGCCTTAACATGCGATTACGGTACCGCAAGTAAATCCGGCAAAATATCCGCTCGCAACGTCGCTTCCAAAGTTGGTTCCTTAGCACCGTAGCATGGTAGTGAACAACTTTCCATTATATCTCTTTGCAAAACAAAGCTTAGATCCAGATGAAACGGGGAGCTTTGTGTTTGACGGTTTTGAAATCCCTAACACCGTTTTTCTTCGTTTACGAATCAAAGAGGAAGAGTGAAGTTGAGAAATCCTTGTCCTATCACCCACCCAGCCTTGGGTTTCTATTCTTGAACAAAAGGAAGCAAAGAAAATGAAAATGGAGAAGGAGGGAGAAGTGGGTTTCGCGAGGCAGTGAGAGGAAGGAGATGGAAAATGTTTTCAGTTTTCCTTTCTATTTCTTTATATCCTTTTCTTTCTATCCTCTTTCCTTTCTCGCCAAACAATTATATATATATATATATATATATATATATATATATATATATTAATTACTTTTAACAAATATCTCAAAATATCTAGATATTCGTTAAATTACCATTTCACCCATAAAGATTCACCGCAGTTAATTTAATTTATTCATCAACGAGTAATTCTAATCGGGCATAAAAATATATTTTTGGTCATTTAAACTCCCAAAATGTTAATAACTTGGCTAAAAAGCCCTTGAGTTCAATACCAAAATCCACTCAAATACATAAAGTATCATTTAAAATTATGGGTCTTACATTACTACCCCCCTAAAATTAGTTTCGTCCTCGAAACTATGCGTCGATAAATAACTCTGGGTGTTGTCCTCTCATCTTGCTTTCTAGTTCCCAAGTCGCATCTCCAGTAATTGGATTCCAAATCACCTAGACCAACGAAACATCCTTGGTCCTCAATCGTTTAATCTTCCTGTCATCAATTCTCACCGGTGGTACTTCAAATGACAGGTTATCCTTTAGCTGGATTGTGTCTGGTTCGATCACATGAGATGGATCTGCAAGATATTTCCTCAATTGTGACACATGAAACACGTCATGAATATTGGACAGTATCGGAGGCAATGCAATCCGATAAGCAACAAGCCCAATTCGTGCAGAAATTTAATATGGTCAAATGAATTTCGGAGTCAACTTATTCGATTTCAATGCTCTACCGACTCTAGTAGTAGGTGTGACTCTTAGAAACACATGGTCACCCTATTCGAATTCTAACAGTCTACGACGCTTGTCCGCGTAACTCTTCTGACGATCTTGTGAAGTCTTCATTTTCTCCTTGATCTTCCTTATTTTAGTCGTAGTCTGTTGCACCATCTCTGGTCCGACAATCATATTTTCACCGTCCTTATACCAACACAAGGGCGTTTGACACTTGCGCCCATATAAAGCCTCATATGGTGCCATTCCAATACTTGCGTGGAAACTATTGTTGTAGGTGAACTCAATCAAAGGAAGTACATCATCCCAACTTCCTCTATCATATAATACACAGACTCTCAACAGATCTTCCAAGGACTGATTAGTCCTTTTAGTATGTCCATCCGTTTGTGGATGGTAAGCTGAACTCAATCGTAGTTTCGTTCCCAACGCTTCGTGCAATGCTCCCCAAAAATGTGATGTGAACTTCAGATCACGATCTGATACAATACTCGATGGTACCCCGTGTAACCTCACAATTTCAGCAATGTAGATCTCTGTTAGCTGATCTACCTTATAAGTGGTCTTTACTGGCAAAAAGTGTGCGGATTTAGTCAGTCGATCCACTATTATCCATATAGAATCATTCTTCCTCCTTGTTTTAGGCAATCTAGTTATAAAGTCCATGGAAATGATGTCCCACTTCCATTCAGGTATATCTAAAGGTTGCAACATCCCAACAGGTCGCTGATGTTCCACCTTCGCCTTCTAACAAGTTAGACAAGTTGATACATACTCCGCTACATGTTTCTTCATTCCTGGCCACCAATAATTCTGTCTCAAATCCTGATACATCTTTGTTGCTCCAGGATGAATGCTCAACTTACTCTTATGAGCCTCTTCTAAAAGTGTTTTCCTCATATATGTAATTCCTGGTACACAGATCCTATCATTACATCGCAAGATATTATCTGATCCAATCTTAAACTCAGTTGTCTTCCCTTGCACTATTAGGTTCCTCTTCTCTTGAATCAAGACGTCATCTTGAGAATTTGCAATGTCCTCAAGTAGTCCACTCGAAATCTTAATCATTCCGAATTTCAAAACTCCCGGTGCAAACTCTACGTTCAAGTGTAGGTCTCTAAAAGATTCCCACAACTCTGGTTGTCTAGCCATAATTATAGAAGACACCGATACACTTTTTCTGCTCAACGCATCAGCCACTACATTGGCCTTCCCAAGGTGGTACTGCAGTGTGAAATCAAAATCCTTGAGAGTCTCCATCCATCGTCTCTGGCGCATGTTCAATTCCTTCTGATCAAACAAATATTTCAAACTTTTATGGTCACTAAACACTGTGAACGTGCACCCATATATATAGTGCCTCCAGATTTTCAATGCAAAAACAACCGCAGCAAGCTCCAAATCATGAGTATGATAGTTTCTCTCATGAATCTTCAATTTCCTTGAGGCATAAGCTACAACTTTCTTGTGTTGCATCAGAACACATCCCAACCCTTGGTGAGATGCATCACAATAAACTTCATAGGGTTCATCTGATTGCGGTAACAACAATACTGGTGAGGTCGTCAATTTCCTCTTTAGTAACTGAAAATTTTCCTCACACTTCTCCGTTCATGCGAACGGTTGATCTTTTCTGGTAAGTTGTGTTAATGGAGTCACAATCTTAGCAAAACCTTCAATAAACCTCTTGTAGTACCCTGCCAGTCCTACAAAACTTCGTATGTCAGTGACAGTCTGAGGCTGTTTCCAAGTAAATGGTGCTTGTAAGGCAAAAACGTTCTTCGTTTATTAGTATCTTTCCTCATTTTGTTCATGACATAAAACTTCTCATGAGCTGATAATGTAGATTTATTTATATCATCCTTTCTCTTTTTGACGGCGATATTTTCTACCTTTGGCTTGTTGACCTTTGATGGCACTAAAGGATTCAATAGAACAAAAGCATCCTTATGGTCACTATTACTTCAAAAGTTTAAGTTTTTTCGAAATCTCCACAACTTTGAGGACCCTGTGGAGTTACTTTTTTCGTAACACTCATTTGAAGCCTTCACCTCGACCATTGTCCTATTTTTAAGGGGATCTTTACGAGTTTCTTTTGAAACACCACTCGATCTCGAGTTTGAATTTTTAGACATCTCAAAAAAAAATCTTCTTTAACGGTGGTCGAAGATGTGATGCATTCAATAAGAGAGTAGATTTGTCAAAATTAAGGAGTATTGGGCATATTTTTCCATTTTCAAATATCTCATCGGCAAATACAAAAGTTCCTTGGACATCGGTGCATCCAAAACTAAATCTTGCTCCTCAAATTTTTTTTTCTGTGTTGTTGTGTGTTTGGTTTTTGGTACAATAATATGTATCAAGTTTGTTTGGAATGTGAGCAAAGTCATTAAATCAAGAAAATCTACGATGTGAATTTATTGTTTGTTGCAACAATATGTATCTAGTTTATCTTTTATGGAAGCAAAGCCTTCAAATTCAAGAAAAGGGTGAGGCATACGTAGAATTGATAATGCTTGCACTCTTAACATTTCAACATTTGGGGATGTTTTATGTATTTTGTTTTTTCACAGTTGTAAGATTAAAATATGTCGTGAAGTTAATTAAATGTTGGAAGTGATCGTAATATAAGAAATATCTATATATAAATCAAAATAGAAGGTTAATTTCCATGGTTAAATGGGTAAATTTTTGTGTTATACCTTATCTTTTATTTCTTATAAATATTAAACAAAACGGATTTGTATTATGTATTGTAAATAAGAAAATTACATTTGCTTTATAACCATTCCCTATTTTTCGGTAGTTGTTTGTACATGATTTTGATTTTGTTTTTGTTTTTGTTTTTGTTTTATGTTTTAACTGTTCATGCGCAAAGTATAATCTCCGACGTTTCACTTGTTAGTTGCTCTTTATTAGGTATATTGATTGTATGGACACTAAAATTATAATTGTATGTAAAATTTTGAGTTCACTGTGCAAGAGTTTAAATTTAAAATTGTCATTACTATTGAATATATATTCAATAATTACTTAAAAGATAAAAATATATAAATTCTTTATAAGAAGTTTAGCCTGCCAATGAATTGTAACAAATCATGCTTTTAACATTATATATTTATAAAGAAATAAAAATTGATTCTTAATATTACAAGTTGAAAATGTGGAATCTATTTTTTACTCTAACAACTTTTCCTATAATTTCAACAATATAGACTCATACATTTTACAAGTTGATTTACTTCAGTTGATCTCTGTAATTAACTATAATATGTTAATTTTTATAATCATTTAACTT
>JBBPBT010000623.1:6894171-6915146 GCA_037974875.1 Cicer bijugum
TTTATTAATTTAAATATTTTTTAATTAATATTTTATTATTTAAATAATTTAATTATTAATCTTTATTTTTAATTTAAATATTTTATTTTAAATTTTTAATTATATTAAGATTAGTTTATTATATATATATATATATAAATTAAATTTAATTTATAATTACATTATATTTCAAATTTAATTTAATTATAATTTAAATTTTAATATTAATTTATAAATATATTAATTATATTAATTATAGAATAAATTATATTAATTTATTATATATAATATAAATTATATTAAATACAGAATATATTAAATATATTAATTATATTAATTATAATTATTGAAATAAAAATTAATTTATATTTTACGTTGGCATTTGTGGCGGCCAAAAGCCCTCACAAAATCCAGTCAGCCTGTCTTTTGTGGCGGCCTATGCTCTCACAAATGCAGACTTTTGTAGCCGCAAAAGCCCTCACAAATGCCTCTCCTTTGTGGCTGCAAAAGCCCTCACAAAATTTTGTGACCAACTTCTTTGTGGCTGCCAAAAGCCCTCACAAAAGCCACCTTTGTGGCTGTTTTTTGCCCTTTGTGAGGGCTTTTGGCCCTCACAAAATCCATGAATTCTTGTTGTGTGATTAAAATCAACTCTTCTACCTACACACTTTAGAAGACTATAATGAAAGACATGTTATACAGTAAACATTTGTATGATCATATTAAGGCTGACATTGCTAAACCCACAAACAAATCTGACGCTGATTGGAAGAAGATGAATAGAAAGGCACTAACGTTGATCAGGCTGTGGTTGGATCTGAGTGTATATCCTCATGTTGAAGCTGAAATAAATGCTAACAAGATGTGGGGAAAATTTGAAAGAGTTGTATGAAAGAAAGAATGTGCAAAATAATAAATTCTTGATTCGTAAGCTGGTGAATAAGAAATACGAAGATAGGGATTTAATGGCATATCATATGGGTATTTTTCATAATACAGTGAATCAGTTGACAACCACATAAATTAAATTAGATGATGAGTTGCAACTATTGTTAATGTTGACTTCCTTGCCTAATATTGAGAAGTGCTTGTTGTGACGTTTACCAACTCAGCTCCAGAAAGAAAGTTGAAAATGTCAACAATTAAAGAGAGCATGTTGAATGAAAAAGCTCTAAGAAAGGAATATCGTTTGATAGACTCCTCCTTGATCCGTTGTCGCACACATATCAAATACAATTGATAAAATATAGATAGAGATAATAAATCAAGTCGTTTCGCAAAGACTTCTGGTATAATAATATTAAAAAAATTGAAAATAACTCATTTTTAGCTTTCCAACGCCTGCTCGCATGCGTCAATTCGATGTCCAGATCTCAAGTTATGATCTATAGAGCGAGCAGGGGTTAAAATGCAAATAATAAAATTATAGTTCAATTTCGATCCAAAGTTCATAAACAAGCTAAATAATTATTCCAAGCGATAAAGAGATTTTTAAATACCAAACTAAAAAGTGAGAAACATGTGTCCAAATGCTATGATCAAATTCCCTAACACATAAGCTTCTGCACTCCGAGCAAAGCAATGAATGCGATTGCAAATATTCTCATGAATGCAAAGTCGTTAGAGAACAAAATATTTCTAACTTAAGGCAATCAGGAATAGTTTTTTTATCACAATCAAGGAAAACAAGAGAACAAGTTAACTAAAGAATGCATCATAAGTGATAGAGTCCTCCTAAGATATAAAAGTGAAAAACAATGATTTGACCCAATCTTTGGGGATAAAGGAGTCTTTCCTTAAATAAGTTTCATTGTAGTATATTGGTAAGTATTCCCACCTATCATAGAGGTGACCGGGTTTGACCCCCAGCAATGGCGCCAAATTTTATCCGATGTCGCACACTAGTTAAAAAATTAGAAATGGGGTTTCTTTAGATTTTTGTTTGAACAAATGTGCAAAACAATTCATCTATTCGTTCGAGTTTCAGACCGATCATAGATTCTATCAATGAGTTTAATTTCTAATACATGATTTTATTCCTATTTGACTATAGAATTGATCAAACAAGCGTAATCAACCCTATGTGAATTCGGTGTCTTTGACTGGATTAAGCCTTACAATAATCGATATATTACAATTAATGATCAAGCGTTACAAAATTATAATTCAATTAATTAGAAACCGAAATCAAATTTCGTCAAATGAATTTAATCGATCCTATTGAAATTCGGTGTTTGAACATATGACTGATTCGAGTTTCAGACCTATCACATATTCTATCAATGAGTTTTATTTCTAATTAGTGATACTATTCCTATTTGATTACAAAATTGATCAAACAAGCGTAATCAATCCTATGTGAATTCGATTTCTTTGACTCGTTTAAGCATCACAATCATCAATATATTATAACTAACGATCAAGCACCCCAAAATTGTAATTCAATTAAATTAGAAACTGAAATTAACTTCCGTCAAATGAATTTAATCGATCCTATTGATATTCAATTTAAGCAATCAAAATATCGATATAATCAAATAAACAAAAATAGAATCATGAAACGAAATTGACAGTGTAACTTGAATCTCAAGGTGTTGATAAAACTCTGAACTCGTAGATTCATCTTATAAAATTAGTCTTCCATAAAATTAAAATAAAAAGTGTTTATATCTTTTCTAAATCTGAATCCAAAAATACCCTCCTAAGAAAGGAAAGAAACTCCCAATATATAGTACTCGACTTTGGTCTTTAAAAACAAGTGGCCCATTACTTAAAATTAGTACAAAAGCCCAGATAACACAATCTGTAAATTAGGTGCAGTAAAGTTCAATATTGGGGGTTTTTTTCCAAGATAAAAATTGCGGCTCTAAAGTTTAGCTTTCCAACGCATATTCACATGCGTCAATCCGATATCTAGAGCTCAAGTTATGGCCTATAGAGCGAGGAGGGGTCAAAATGCAAATAATAAAATTATAATTCAATTTCGACCTAAAGTTTAGAAACATGCTAAAATATTATTCTAAGCTATAAAGAGTTTTTAAAATACCAAACTAAAAATCTAGAAACTTGTGCCCAAACTCTATCATGAAATTCCCCTACTCTTAAGCTTTTGCATTCTAAGCAAAACAATATTTGCGATTCCAAATATTCTTATGAACGGAAAGTCGTGAGACAAAAAAAAAATATTTATAACTTAAGGTAATCATGAATAGTTTTTTTATATCACAACCAAGACAAACAAGAGGACAAGTTAACTAAACAATATATCATAAGTGATTGAGTACTCCCAAGATATAAAATTCTCTCATCCACTCAAAGTGTTTGGTCTATTGTTTACACTCAAAGCACATCATGAAAGCTAACACTACCATAGGCTTGACAAGCCTTTTACATCTATATTTGAAACACGTGCTCATAATGATCAAAAGGTCTTTATTCAAGTTGTAACGTTGCCAAGGTAAGGGTGAGATAATCCTAAGGAGACTAGGACTGAAAATCAAAGAGGATAAATGAGTAATGATTAAGAGAGAATGACAACATTAAGAAGTAATTCAATAAAATATCATTGACTTTTATTCTCACACTCTCTTTGCTCACAACACAACCATTTTCCTCATTTTATTCCTCATTTTTTTATTGATAAATCTCAAATTTAAACAAACAAGTTGAGCACCTCCACACTCATTTAAGGAAAGACTCCTTTATCCCCCAAGATTGAGTCAATTCATTGTTTTTCACTTTTAGGCTTGTAATGAGTTATATAACAAATAATAAGATAATTAGGCTCAAAGGGGCTTAAACAAATGGATAATTGTAGGGTAAGCTTATTGGACTTGTAGCTTAACAAGAAACAAATACCTAGATCATTTCACTATATGCATGCAGACAAGAGTCAAGTCAAGTTCTAGCATAACTAACAATCATGGGTGAGATAACACACGAAAAAAAAAGAGGGAAAAATGTATTCCATTCATAATAAGGCTCAAAATTTCACAAAGGTTAATGACCTATCACAAATGATACGCAATTTAGTATTTTAATTCAACTTATTTCACCAAGAATGCAAATATATTATCCAATCATGTCAATCTAAACAAACTCACAACATTTACAACCACAAGATATGATGAAAAAGCATGCAGTGCAATACACATTTTTATTTTTTTGAAATCCTATAACAAATAAAATCCTAAATAATACACCCACACTTAAATTACACATGGTTCTCAATGAAAGTGATAAATATAAAATAAGATTAAGGAAATGGTGCTCCCTATTCAAACTTCAGCTAGGTGAGTTTTTCCAAGCAGAGTTCTTCTATGGTAGGATCTTCAAGCACAAAGCTCTCATGGAATAGCTTGAGGCGTTGTCAATTTACTTTGAACACTTTGTCAGTGTTTTTCCTTTTTATTTCCACTGCACCATGAGGAAAAATGTCAGTAACAACAAAAGGGCCAATCCACTTGGATTGAAGTTTCCCAACCATAATTTTCAAACGGAAGTTGAATAGTAAAAGAATTTGGCCAATGGAAAGTTCCTTCCTAGAAATCATCTTATCATGAAAGTACTTAGTTTTATCCATATAGATTCGAGAGTTCTCATAAGTTTCAAGTCAAAGCTCTTCAAGATGTTGCAATTAAATTCTAATTTATGTGTTTTGAGGAATTTTGTGTTGAATTTCTGAGCCTTTTTAGCCAATTTTATGGCATTATGTGAGTTAAATGCCAAAAATATATTTTTAGATACCCGATTAAAATTATTTGTCGATTAATAATTTTATTTAATTACGGGGAATCTTTTGTCGCAGAAAAAAATTTATGAGATGCAGTATTTTTCAGAAAAATTCATTTGTCCATTGAATTGCGGCGAGAGTAGATATTTTTCTGAAAAAGTGGTTTGTAACATGATGTGAGGTGACATGTGTAATGATGATTTTTATAAAAATATATAGATATTTATAAATATGTGGATATTTATTTAGATATTTATTATATATATATATATATATGAAAGGAAAGGTAAAGAAAGAAAGAAAGGAAAACAGAAAGCTGCAAGCTTTTGAAACCAAAATCCATAAACTCAAACTCCCATTTTTCTTCAACTTCTAAGCTTCCATTTAAAAAGGGGACATAAGAGAAAGTTGCTCATTACCACGCTGCGGTGCCAGTGAGCTAGTTTTCGAAGTGACGTCACGAACTTAGTTTTCGAAGTGACGTCACGAACTTTGGTGTGTGAGGAAGATTTATTTTTGGAAATTTTGTTCTGTTTGGATTAGTTTTATTGTGAACAAATTGTTATAAATATTCATGTTTATGTAGTTAGCTCATTGAGTCTCGAAAATGAATCGAAACTAGGGATGGCAATAAAATCCGCACCCGCGGGTACCCACCCAAACCCACTTGATTTGGGCAGGGAAAACTTGCTTTAATTGGGTGCAGGTGCGGGTGCGGATTTCCCCTGACATTAAAATTCGGGGGTGGGGGCGGGTTTGGGGGTGGTGATATCCACCCCGCCCCCGCACCCGAACCCGCCCCGCAAATATTATTATTGTAATTTTTTTAATTTTATATACAAATACTTATTTAATATATTTTATATTTTTATAAAATATTAAAAATTATAATTTTATCTCTATATAAAATATTTTTAATTTTATTATTATTTAATAATTATTATTTTATTATAATAAATATGATTTTTAAATTTATAATTTTATATATTTGAGTGGGTGCGAGTACAGGCGGGGAAACCCGAGACCCATTGCGAGCGGGGATGAGTGCTTAAATTTTACACCCGCTATGAAAATTATAGTGACTCATGTTTGGTGAAATTGATGTGTTCATAATTAATATTATGAATTTTCAAGAAAAAATTTATGTGTTGATTGGTGGAAAGAGAATTTAATTTAATTTATGTGTGGATTGGTGGAAAATGAATTTAATTTAATTTGTGTGGATTGAATTTGGAAAATTGATTTATGTGTGTTTGTGGAAATTGAAGTTGGTGTGAATAAATATATTTGAGTATGCTCTACGTTGTATATGAAAAATCATTAGTGTTAAATGAGTATTAAAAATGGAGAATCTTTTAATAGCTGCATTTACTTAATGATTGTGGTGAAAAGAGTCAGAGTATGCTCATGCATTTTATAGTACATGGTGACCGCGATGTGGCCATGGTGATAGTGGTGACCGTGATGGGTCACGGGATGATGCCATGTGAATTGTTGGTTCATCTTATACTTGCGGGGATTGTCGCGTCGTGCTGATTTGTGAGAGATTGCACTCTAGAATGTGCTGATCTGTGAGCGAGTGCACTTTAGAAACTTGTGTTGGTCTGTGAGCGACTGCACTCTTGTATGTCGTGTTGGTCTGTGAGAGACTGCACACTAGTAAATCGTGCTGATCCGTGAGAGATTGCACCTCGGTAATTAGTACTGGTCTGTGAGAGGCTGTACAATTATGATTTACGGCCCTCGAGGAGGTTTTTGGTTTGGAATTCCGGAATCATGCATTTTGGCATATACACATTGCATTAGGGTGCTTGGCACGCGAGTTATGTTTGTTATTTTTTGATGATTGTATATACATATTCGGTTGTTGTTGTGATTTGTCGTAATTGCTTTGAGGTGTGAAGTTGAGTTGATTAAGTTTTGATGTATTTATGTGTTCATAATTGATTTAATGAATCTTCAATGTGTGATTGAAGTGTGAATTTGTGGAGATTAATTTGGTGTTAATTATGTGTTCATAATTGATAATATTAATGTTTGAAGTGTCGATTGGTTCAGAGCCATTTTAGAATTGAAAATCTGCATTTTCTCAATTGTATTCGGCTACGACAATGCAGTTTGTCAAAACTTCATTTTTCAACATTGTTTATGCATTTTTGGACATATGAAAACCCTTTCGAGGAGTATGCTAAGACGAAAGGTTCTTTTGAGCATTTGAAAATGTAAGAATTTTGCTATGTGATATTTGTTAATTTTGGTTGGTGACCTTTACAATTATTGAGGAAATATGGGCTTTGCCCTCAGATAAGAACCAGGATCATCCTACCGATTAGTACCCTAGAGATGGAAAAGTAGTTAGTCACACCTGACTGAAGTTGTGTCAGGAGAATCTTACGGGGAGCATGAAGATCACCCGGGTTGTGTAGTTTTTGTAGCATGATCAGATTTGGTGGTTGTATAAGGACTAGATGACTTTCTTTTGTGATTGTATTTATTTCATTTTGGAAGATTGTATCTATGCTTAAACTAATTGATGACTTTTATTTTGATGGGTCCATGTACCACTTTTTGATGTGACGTGAGGGAGAGTTAAAATTCTTGGGACAGTGCTTTTGTACAGGTCTGCCGAGAATATCCCAAGGGTATGAGCTATGATCGATAAGCCTTATAGCTCCGATGTATTTTGATGTTTGAATACTTTGGATTTTTATTTCAAAAAATTATTCCGCTGCTTGTAAATATTTGTTGACTCTGTCGTTATGTTACGACTTAAATATTTATCCAAAAGTATTTTCTTTGTTTTATTTCTTTATTTTAAAAAAAAAAATACACTCGCGCTGTTAAATATCGGGGTGTTACAATAAGGTATAGAAACTCTATGCACAACCCCATACTTCCGAAATAAAGCGTCCATGGTGCGGTTGCAAAAATGAGTGCCTTGATCTCTTATAATGTCCTGGGGTATTCCAAATATGCAAAAATATTTGATATGATAAAACATAATCAACAACTAGTAAACTGTAGACATAACCAAAAGATACACGAAAAAGGCCTCTAGAGCCAATGCTCCACACATAAAATACTTCACAAAAAAGTATAAGTTATTGAGGCATCTCACTCCTATGAGTGATTGTTGTTCCTACTATTTGACATTGTTCACAAGTTTTGCAAGTCTTAAAAGCATCTTTAAACAAAGTGGAATAAAAGAAACCTGTGTCTAAGACTTTTCTTGTTGTCCTTTGAGGACCAAAATATCCCCCAACTTGAAAGGCATGACAAAAATGAAGAATGGATTGAGCCTCAGGGTGGGATACACATCGCCTAATCACCTTGTCACTACAAAATTTCCATAAATATGGATCATCTCACACATAGTATTTGACACCACTTTCGAGTTTGTGTATTTGTGTTTTGGATGCATCGACAGGAAGGACTCCAACAACTAGATAATTAACTAAATCAGCAAACCAAGGAGTTACCTCAAGCAACTATAGTAGTTGCTCATCAAGGAAGTCATCTTGAATGGGGATGGGGTCCTCATCCATTTCAATTCTACTCAATTGATCTGCCACCAAATTTTTAGCTCCACTCTTATCTTTAATCTCTAAATCAAATTATTAAAGTAACAACATTCATCGAATCAATCTCAGTTTTGGGCCTTTCCTTTGAAATCTAAAGACCAGGTACTTGGAGTCTTCAAGCATTTTCATGTGAGTGTTGAAAGAGAAAAAGGAAGGAAATTGAAATATATTTGATCAGACAACGGTGGTGAATATAGAGGTCCTTTTGAAGAGCAACTTAGAGAACATGAAATCAGACTTGAGAAAATAGTTTCAAAGACACCTCAACATAATTGCATTGCAGAGAGAATGAATCGTATGCTTAATGACAGAATCATATGTATGTTCTCTCATGCAAAATTATCAAAATCCTTTTGTGGTGAAGCAAGGAAAATTCCAGTGGATTTGATCAATCTTTCTCCTTCTATTCCACTTTATAGTGATATTCCAAATAGAGTGTGGACAGAGAAATATGTCTCCTACTGTCATTTGAGAGTTTTTGGTTACAGATGTTTTGTTCACGTCCCAAGAAATGAGAGGTTCAATCTTGATAGTAAATCCAAACAATGTATATTTTTCGGATATGGAGATGAAGAATTTGGTTATAGATTGTGGCTCCGATTGACAAAAAAATTATTAGAAGTCGAGATGTGATATTTCTTGAAGACTAGACTATTGAATATTTTGATAAAACTAGGAAACAAAAACCAAATTCACGAAGTTACATTAATGTTGTGCCTAAGCCCCATGTAGAAACTTTTGTTGATGGGGGATATATACAAGTAGATGATAAAAATGTAACTGATGATCATGTACCCCAACATGATGAGTAGGTTCCAACTAAGCCACCATACGAGTTTGAGTTGAGAAGATCTACTAGAGATAGTCAACATTCTCAAAGATATCCTCCACATGAGTATGTGATGATCAGTGATAGTGGAAAGCTAGTGTACTATCAAGATGCTATTATAAATGTTGATGAAGAAAAGAGGTTGAAGGTCATGCAAGAAAAGATGAATTCCCTGCATGAGAATCACTCATTTTATTTGGTAAAGTTGCCTAAGGATAAAAAAGCACTCAAGAGAAAATGGATATACAAGATAAAGGCAGAAGAGAATAACTCTCATCCAAGATACAAAACAAGATTAGTTGTGAAAGGTTTGAATCAAAGAAAATGTATTGACTTTGATGAAATTTTTTCACCTATAGTGAATATATCCTCTATTGGAGTTGTGTTTGGGTTAACAACTAGTTTGAACCTAGAAGTTGAACAACTTGATGTAAAAACTGCATTCCTTCATGGCGATTTGGAGGAAGAGATCTATGTGGAGCAACCAGAGGGTTTTGAAGTCAAAGGTAAAGAACGATATATGTGTAAATTGAAGAAAATCTTGTATGGGCTTAAGGAAGCACCTCGACAATGGTACAAGAAAACTGATTCTTTCATGGAGAAACATGGGTATGGTAAAACTACGTCTGACTATTGTTTGTTTGTCAAGAAATTCTCTTATGATGATTATATTATTCTCTTGTTATATGTGGATGACTTATTGATTGTTGGTCATGACGCTAAGAAGATTCAATCTATAAAGAAAGATTTGAACAAGTCTTTTGCAATGAAAAACTTAGGTCATGCAAATCAAATTATGGGCATGAGATTTACTCGTAATAGGAGAATAATAAATTGTGATTGTCTTAATACAATTACATTGAGAAAGTGTTAGAGAGGTTCAACACGACCAACTGCAAACTTGTTTGTACTCTACTTGCTACTCATTTCAATTTGAATTCTGATCAATGTCCTACAAGTGATAAAGACACAGAAGAAATGAAGAAGGTTCCTTATGCATACATAGTTGGTAGTTTGATTATGTTATGGTATGCACAAGGCCAAATATTGCTCATACAGTTGGAGTTGTTAGTCGGTTTCTCTCAAAGACACTTCGAAAGTTTGTTTATGCTATAGAGATGGTGAACCTTTCAAAGGCACTGAGTTTGTTATTTTAATATACAATATGAGTAGTTTTATCTTCTCTGAGAGTTACTTTGAATACCCACTTTAGTGGAAGATTATAAGGTTGTTGTTGTTATTGTAGATTGATGTTCCCTATTGTTATTTAGAAGACTCTATTGTATTCATCATTATTATAGTGAAAGTTTTTACTGAACAATGTCTTGTGGTTTTTATTCTCTCAATTTGAAAAAAAATTTCCACATTAAAAATTATGTTAGTCTCATATTTAATTTTCTGGCAATTATTTTTGCTATGTGGAATTGTATTTTTTAATTAATCATTTATTTGCATAGGTAAAGGAAAATTATTCCGCATTATCGAGATAATTATCTTTAGTTTTTTTTCCAACAAAATGCTATATTAATGATTTTATACATTTGTTATGTATACAAACAATATTTACCTCTTCTTTTAACTTCTTGTTCTCTTGAAAGAGATTGTCATAGTCAAATTTGAGCAAATAATAGCTAGCTTTCAAAGAACCATAGTCTTTTTAGCTGTTTAGTTTTCAACCTTGCCTTCCTGTTTTGGAACCATATGGCCACTTGCCTTGGTTGCAAGCCAAGCTCTTTTGCAAGTAGAACCTTTCTTTCAGGGTTAAGCTTGTTTTCTATCTCAAAATTACTTTCAAGGAAATGAACTTGTTCCCTTGTGAGCTTCCTTTTCTTAAAAGGTTGATGCAAGCACGCCTCATAATTCTCATCATTAATTATGATCATCTTCATTGTTATCTTCTTTATCAAAAGTGACTCCTATGCCACAAATATTCACAAAATTAACCGTAGTATTATTTAAAACAACACTAACCATAGATTCGAACCTATATCCAAGCCACTGATAATTAACTTTGTATTATTTTTTGGATTAATTATCTTTGTATTATAAATTTATAATTCAACCATTTACGACACTATAATTTTAAATAGTAGTTGTGGTCGCAAATGCGGTTGTAATTGCGACTATAATGGTTGTAGATATTGTGGTTTTTACAATATATACTGTGGTGTAAATTTAATTTTTATTAGCTTAAATTATTTTATAATTTTTTACTAATATACTAACTGAAAAATCTCCTATTTTATCTTTAATATCTCATTCTTAATATAATTTATTTGATCACTACATAAGTCGGTGTTGTCTAATGCGACCGTTGCAATTATTGTGTTGTGGTGTTGGAATGCGTTTTTTTATGTGAATTACAATCACATCGCAATGACAGTGTGTTGCCGTTGTAATCATTGCCGCAATCAGAATATTGCGACCACAATTTCAATATCTGTTAGAGACTCAATCTTGATTATTATTTAAAAGTATTATCATCTAAAATAAAGTTTAAAAAATAGGTCATAAATTGGCGATTGTGCTAGAACATGAAGGTTTCTAATATAAACACGGTTGAAATGTAACTATGATTGATTGAAATCACATATGCATTTTATTGCGATTCACCGTAATATTAAGGGTTCATGACATAACTGTATTTCTGATTTAAATATTGGTTTTAAATTGCTGTTAGTAATAGCAATTGCGATCGCATTATTGTAGATTTTAAAGTTTTTGCTAAGCAACCCCAATATAGACCGTATCAACTGCTTTTGTCTGTATTTTCTCAAACACATTATAAAAAAATCAATAACCACAACCACAATTTAAAAACATTGAGAAGGAATCATAAGAAAAACACTTTAATTTTGTCAAAAAAAACTTTATTTGTTCTTAACAAAAAATCAATAGGTCAAAAGAATTTCAAAGAAAAAAAGAAATTAAAAAAAAAAACATTTCAAGAAAACAATCCAAAAGCTACAAAGGTTGTTAATGAATCACCTTGAAAAGAAGGTTTTGAGTTTTAGTTCTGAACCAAGAGGGACTCAACAGGATCACATTGAAATTTTTGGTTTTGAAGTAAAACAGTCATGTTTGAACATGAATACACATAAAGCTTTCCACTCTCCATAACCTTATGTTAGTGCTATGTATAGTAATATAAGTTGTGGAGAAAATTTTAAGCTAAAAAGGCCATATTCATATCCATAATAAGAAGAAGTAGCAGAGGGATGAGGCAATTTGGTTTGGTCCAAAATGAATGACTAGCAGAAGGTAGTGAGGAAAAAATGTAAGTAGGAATTAGTGAGAATGAGTGATACAGAAGTTTATGAATGTGTCAGATTTGAATAAATTGTATGGCAGAGGGTGGTGTTGAATGAGACAGAGTGTATGGTCACAGCTTTCATTCCTTGTTGGAATATTTAAAAGGGTTTGAGAAAAGAGAAAGATTCTTTGTTGTTGGTAGTGGTGTTATATGGAGATTAGACTTCTATAGAAAGCAAAGGGGCCAAAAGCCTAAAGAAGAAACAACTACAACAGAAAAATTCAGAGCCCGAGACACCACAAACTATTTCCTTCAGAAGTCAAGGCTAAAAATATAAGAGGAATTACATTTATTGAAGAAAAATTATTTATCATTTAAAAATAATTATAATAATTAAATAACATTCCCTAAAAATGTTAACAAATTACATTTAATTTTCTCAATTTGTTATTACTAATAAAGTTAAATAAGTTTTTTTTCATCGTAGTAAAAAAAAATTACAAATTTTAATCTCTAAAATTATAA
Source organism: Cicer bijugum (assembly GCA_037974875.1). Classification (NCBI taxonomy): domain Eukaryota; kingdom Viridiplantae; phylum Streptophyta; class Magnoliopsida; order Fabales; family Fabaceae; genus Cicer; species Cicer bijugum. The sequence continues at coordinate 6,907,071 of JBBPBT010000623.1, forward strand.
TATAAGTAGTTTTAGTCTCTATTGAAGCATTAATGTATATTTTTGAATGATTATTTTGCATATATGTTTATAACACTATAAAAAATTTATCTACAAAAAATAAGTTCAAAAGTTAATTGCTAAGTCTATATTTTAATGATTTTTTTTTTATCTTGAACATATGATTTAAAAAATTCATATTTAATTCATTTCAAGTTAAAAAAAATTTAAATTTGTATAGATGAATTTTTAATAATATTTTAAACATGCATGCAAAAAATCTTTAAAAATTTTAAAAGTTGAAGTATGTTTCGTTTCAGTAAAAGACTAAAACAACTTACATAAAAATTTTATAGGGATTGAAACATTTGTTATTTAATCCTTACTAATTAATACTGAAAAGTAAAATGGTTTTTTTCTTATGAATTTTTATTTTATTTTAAATACAATAATCTACCAATAGATATTTAATTTTTAAAAACTAATCAATAATTTATTAATTAAGAAAACAAATGTACCAAAATCCCTCAATTTATTAATATACAAGAAGTTCCCAAAATATCACTTTGTTTTTTCCTTTTTTCCTTGGTGACTCTTTTCACATCTACACCTTTAAGCCCATTGAAAACTCCATAAGCCCTTTTGGCCCAATGAAATTAGCCGAATTCAAATCCATTGTGTACTGCTGTGCTGACTAATTGACAACTACTTTTATACAACTGACAAGTGACAGCATTTCGATCAAACGCCTTACACTATATATATTTAGATTGAAAGCGTTTAACATAATCGGTGTCATACAATAATTTTGTCGAAACTATAAAGTATCATCATTATGTGACACAGTGATTCTTCAAAATTTAACACCATTTCTTTTTAAATAGTTTAGTCGCAAAATTTACACACGATTTACCACCAATTTCAACAAAGAGTAATCATTAATTAGGTGTTAAAAATTATTATTAGTATTATTAAGGTTGACATTATATTTTGCAAAAATATCGTAATTCTAACAAGTGAAACTCTTCTGCTACCTTAATGTGTGGTTCACTTTTATTAATCCATTTTTTATACTATCAATATCATGATTTTAAATTGTGATTACGATCGTAATTGCGATAATATTGTGAATTTTTTGTATTGTAAGAAAATACATAGAAATGTGGCGCCTAAATTGAGGTTGTAATAATATTGTACACACTTCAAAATCTACAATGTTAAAACCTCAATAGTAGTTACGAACAACGAGGGCTGGTTCATCGTAATGTGAGGTCTAAAATAAATATTATTTGTAAGGTTTAATTTTTCTTAAGATTGTACTATATTTTATAGAAAAATAATAAAATAAAAAATGTATTTCAAGTTTAAAATATTGTCCTAAATAAAATAGACAATAACTTCAGTGATTTATTATAGGGATTGTTGGATCTGTGTTGATGACAATTCCAAAACGTGTTATTACACTAGCCTTTAGGTTCAATTCGCCCCAATCGGATGCAAATGAGATAACCAATGAATCCCCTTCAAGGTACTTTGGAAAACCTTGATATAATTTTCAATATCACACAAAAAGTATCTTTCAATAGTATGTTAAAAAAGATTGGTTTTGCCATTCTGCTTCGCGAAGGGATATATGTAGATAACGTTAAGTAATTGACTTTAGCATTGCAATGGTCTGGTGGTTAATTAGTGCCTCTTTTACATCTAGAACACAACCAACCAAACCAATCACTAAATCATGTCAATTACCACCAATTGAACATACATATATTCATCAATATTTTGGAAATATCTCACAATCCTCCACCATTTTCAAAATATACTTAGTCCCATAATTTTGAACATATCATGGTTTCAGATAATGGCATCTTACGATTTGAATCACTACTTAGTAAGCTATGAGTTCCACTTATCTCGAATAGACTGGTAGACAAGCTTTGAACCAGTTATTCATTAGAACAACTTACACATTAAATCTCGGTACTATCAAAAGAATTATAAAGATGACATATTTGTTAAGGCCTTGTGTCATGTACCCTTTTGATGAGAATTTAAGAGTCAAGCCCTTTAACTCTTTGAAGCGGCCTCACTTCATCTTCACATAGGTAGACTATATCAGAAATACACTCATGATAAGTATTTCAGCAAATTCATGCTATATGTCTATTAAGAGTAAAACTCAACCTTCCAACTTTATACTTATGATCCAAGTACTTTCAATCTTTGGCATGTATCTATATCTAAGTACTTGCAATCACTCTAATAGTGTATTTTTATCATTGAACTCAAGACTTGATGTTACTCAAGTGTGAGTCGATTTTTCACCATTGATGATTAATTAGATATGGACTTGAGTCCTATCCTCAATGATGTCTTACAAACAAGATTAAATCCTTTTAAAATACTATGGATATTACTCCATTTAAAATTAAATCCTTTACATAGCTATATCTTAGACCAATATGTCTAGATTTTCAATTATATACTTGGCTCTATGCTTTGGATAGTGTGGATTGACTATCATAATGTATGGATACCGGTGCCATTGACTTTGGCCAAATTGGTATCACATACAACAATTTTCTTAGCCATTCTACCTCTTTACTACCTGCAGCTAGGGCAATGAACTTTGCAACCACGGTGGAGTCGACAATGCATGTTTGTTTCTTTGATCCCCAAGAAACTGCACCTCCACCAATGTTGAAGATCTGTCCACTTGTGGAAGCATGATCCTCAACATAAGTTATCCAACTGACATATGTATATCCTTCCAAAATTGAAGGATATCCACTATAGACTAAATTATAGTTAATTGTTTTTTTCAAATATTTTAATAGTCTATTAACAGTCTGTCAATCTTCTTTACTTGGATTGCTAGTATACTGACTTAATCTACCTACAACATATGCTATATCAGGTCTGGAACAGGTCATGGCATACATAAAGCATCCGATTACCTTTGAGTAATCTAGTTATGCCACATGGTTTATGTGGTTGTAAACTAACATTTTGATCAAAATGGATAGAAACAAGTTTGCAATTAAATTGATCAAATTTCTTTAGCACTTTCTCAATATAGTGAGATTGGGATAAACAAATATTTACTCCATCTCTAATGATTTTAATTCCTAAAATTACATATGCTTCAGCTAAATCTTTCATATCAATTTTTTTTTTTAAAGAAAGTTTTACTTTTTTTCTACCTCATCTAAATTTATGCCAAAGATTAACACATCATCCACATACAAACAAATCATAACACCATTTCCATTATGAAATTTACTATAAATACACTTGTCAAATTCTTTTATTTTGTATCCATTAGAAAGAAAAACTTTATCAAACTTTTGGTGTCATTGTTTAAGTGTTTGTTTTAACGTGTATACAGATTTAGTCAATTTACACACTTTATGTGCTTTCCCTTTGATAACAAATCCTTCAGGTTGTTTCATATACACCTCTTCATCTAACTCTCCGTTTAGGGAAATAGTTTTAACATCCATTTTATGGATTATAAACTTATAGATAGAAGATAGTGCCAAAAGTACTCTTATGGATGCAATTCTTGCAACAGGTGCATAAGTATCAAAGTAGTCGATACCTTATTTTTGTGTAAACCCTTTGGCAACAAGTCGGGCTTTGAATTTATCAACGATACCATCAACTTTCATTTTCTTCTTAAAGATCCATTTACAACCTATCGGTTTGGATCCAGGTGGGAGGTCTACTAATTTTCAAGTTTTATTCCCCATAATTGAGCCAGTTTCCTTTTGGATGACTTCTTTTCAAAAGGAAGAGTCTTGAGACTTTATTGCCTCTTCATATGTGTTTGGTTCACTCTCTAAATTGTAGCAAATTGGTTCGTAAATGCCAATGGAATCATTTGTATATTCTACAAGGAACATAAACAAGCCTAGGACATAATCTTTTTTTCTAGCTCTTTTAATTCTTATGGGTTCTGAACATGACGAAGTATCATTATTAGATACATTATTTTCTAGACGTTGCACACTAGAACATACAGTTTCCTTGGGATGTGGAATTGAGTTGAATCTATTTTTTTGAAAAATTGCATCTCTTGACTCAATCATTGTGTTAATAGGATATGAGTCATTAGATTCAACAACCATGAATCTATAGGCATTGCTATTTTCGACATAGCCCAAAAATACACTTTCAATTCCTCTTTCTCTCAATTTCTTACTTTTTGGTTCAAGAACCTTAATAATTGCTCTACAATCCCAAACTTTTATGTAGTTAAGATTGAGTTTTTTTTTTCCAGAGTTCATATGGGGCTATCTTGTTCCTTTTATTGGGAAGTCTATTTAGCAAATAACATGCAGTTAGCATGGCTTCACCCCCAATAACCTTTAGATAAACCAAAATAGGATAACATGACATTCACCATTTCTTCAAATACCCTATTTTTCCTTTCTGCAATTCCATTTTGTTGTGGGGAATACGGTTCAGTTGTTTGATGCACAATATCAGTGGACACAAATTAATCAGGATGATAGAACTCTCTTCCCATATTACTTCTAAAACACATAATAAAAGTTTCATGTTGAAGTTCTACTTGTGCTTTAAATATTTTAAATTTGTCTAGAACTTCATTCTTAGAGTGCATTAAGTAAACATAACAAAATCTAGAGTAATCATCAATAAAAGTGACAATAATTTTTACCACCAATTGAAGGCCAACCATGTAAATTGCATTCATCAGAGTGAATTAAATTTAATACCTTAGAACTTCTTTCAACACTTTTAAAACGTTGTCTTGTGATTTTAGTTAGCATGCAAGTAGTACATGAATTTGAATTTTTATCAAAAGTTGGAGTGAAATTTGATTTCATCATATCATTCAATTTTCTAACAAGACTCAACAATATAAGTTGAAATCATATTATTATTATAGTTACTAACAACATTACATTTGAAAGAATAAATTTGTGTCCCTCGAATACACATTTGAAACCAAACTTATTAAGTAAAGGTACATAACTCAAGTTTTTCCTAACATCAAGAACACAAAATACATCTTTAAGAGTAAGTGTTTTTCTAGAAGTGAATTCAATCTCCACTATAACTTTTCCATTGACTGACAGTTGAGGCATCTCCCATGTACAAAATTCTTCCATCTTCTTCATAAATGGTCTGAAATAGTTCTTTATTTTTTAACACATGGCGGGTAGCATCAGAGTCTATCCACCAAGATTCAACATCATCAATCATGTTGAGTTCAGAAATGATAGCAACAAGATTATCTTTTGTTGCACTTGAATTCTTCTCTTTGTTATTCCTTTTCAAGAACGTACACTCATTTTTAAAGTGTCTTGATTTTTCATAATGATAACAACTTCCTTTTCTTTTCTTTCTTTGTTCATAATTACCATTGTATTTTTCATGAGATTTATCAAAATCTAGATTCCTTTACTTAAAAGATTTGCTTGAATTTCCTTCCTCCATTACATGGACCTTTTCATGAGAAAATTGGTTTTCAGTATCCTCTTGTTTACGGTACTCTTCTTCTAAATGAAGGTAATAATTACCTAATTGTTCATGAGATATGTCTTCTTTCTTATGTTTTATGGATTTTTTTTTAAATCTTTCAACGGAGGTGGAAGTTTGTCTATTATAGAGGATACAATAATGGTTTCATCCATGTGCATCTGATGTCGTTTGTAGTCATTAAGACTACGTTTAATCTCATGCATTTGTTCCATTATTGATTTATTACCAACCATTTTATAATTATTAAATTGAGAAACAAGAAACTTCTTGATTGTAGCATCTTCATGCATGTATCTTAACTCTAATTTCTCCAATAATTCCTTTGCAGAGATGCTACTTTGATATATATCAGAAAAAGCGTCAGACATTTCTTTGAGAATATGGCCCATGCATATATAGCCATCATTGTTCCACTTTTGTCTTTCTCTTGTTTCTGCTAATGTTTCACTTCCTTCTCAAGCGGTCTTGCGGTGTTCAGAACATACACCATCTTCAAAGTTGTTAGAAGGAATTTCATCTTTTTTTGCCAACGGATAAAGTTTCCTCCATCGAATTTGTCGCGTCCGGTTTGTCCGCGAAAAAAGAGTCGCCACCAATTTTAATTTTATTAAAGGAAAAATTGGATAAAACCTAAAATAATATTTTTCAACCAAAAAGTTGGATTCGGGAGTCGATTACGAGTAGGGAAGTATTATCACCCTACAGCGCCCGTTAAAACGGTTACCCTATAATTAATTATATACAAATTATTTATTTATTTATTTATTTTACCCCAAAAAGAATAATAAATAAAAAAAATTAAATTATTTACATTAATGAAAGAAGAAAAATATATTTTTTTATTAATTTAGTTTGACAAGGGGAGGACTTTGCTCCTACGTATCCCTAGATGCAATAGGGAAATCAAAACACATGTAGTTTTTGGGTAGAAAATATTTGTGTGTTGACTGATTTTATTATTATTTTTATTTATGTACGTATTAAAAAAATGTAATAATAATAATAATGATAAATATAATATTAATAATAATAATATTTGTCTATTTTAACGTAAAAAAAGAAATTAATTTATTTAAGAAACTTTTTTTTCGTAACGTGGCGGTTTGTGAACGAGACAAATGGACACAACGGTGAAATAATTTGTTAAATGATTTGTTCGTACATTGTCGGATCTATCGCGACACAAAGGCCAGCAACGATTGAAAGTAAATAATATGGTGTAGCGAGCGAGGATGAATTTCATCCGGCGGCAACAACCATTAATTCTAAAAACATTTATCCGTTATAAATTTTTTTATTTGATAAAGACGTATTATGAATTTTTTTTATTAAATTACAATATGATAAAATTTGTTTTCTTGATCTATAGACATCAACTAGTTAAATTTTTATTACTTTATAATACAAAGAAGACAATTTTTAAGGTTATACGATTTAAAAAATAAAATGAAAGCTTAACATATAAGTTTATTTTTTATAAACAAAAAAAAAATAGAAAGAGAAAGAATATATATATTAAAAAAAAAGATATAAAAACAAAAAAAAAAAACTAATAAGCACACTAGAGAAAAGAATAAGAAAATGGTACCTTCTAAACGGATTACTTCAAGATCAGATTATCTCCTTCTCTTTTGTTAACTAATCTCTCTATTTTTTTTGTGCTCTCAGTTTGTGTTTCCAACTGTGCTCCCATATTGTGCTCTTGTGGCAGACTATTTATAGATTTTTTGGTGTAGATTTCAAAAGACAAAAGAATAATTGTCAATTGATTACTATTAATCTATTTTTTGGTTTCTTTTCTTTTAATTGACCACAATTATACCGATTCTTATTGCCATTGATTCATTTCTTCGGTTTCTTTTCTATTCAATTGATCACCATTATTCTGATTTTTATGACTATCAATCAATTTTTTTTCTGTTTTTTTTTTCATTTATTTTGATCATCATTGCATCGATTTTTATGACAATCAATTCATTTCTTTTCAGTTTCCTTTATTTATTTATTTATTTATTTATTTTTTATATTTTAGAAAAGAATCTGAACAAGAATTAGACGCAAACAAGAACCGAAAACACTTGTGATTGTTTAAAGCTTATATCCCTAATTATTATTTTTTTTTATATTTCTTCACATATATTTATATATTTATTATTATTGTCATTATTATTATTATTATTATTTCCTTTTTTTAATAAAAAGTAATAAATAAAAAAAATCAGACAAAATTAGGTGTCAACAGCTGCCCCTCTTTACTTAGAATTTACTTGAGAATCAAAGTAAAGATAAGTAAAGATAACAACTCTAATTTTGTCCCAAAAAAATAATTTTTTGGAAGAATGCGAGTCGTTTTCCCGACTTTAACATGCGGGTCGTTTTCTCGGCTTCGGATGCGAGTCGTTTTCCTAGTTTCAACACGTGGGTTGTTTTCTCGGCTTCGGGTGCGAGTCGTTTTCCCGACTTCAACATGCGGGTCATTTTCTCGGCTTCGGGTGCGAGTTGTTTTCCCGACTTCAACATGCGGGTCGTTTTCTCGGCTTCTGGTGCGAGTCGTTTACCCGACTTCAACATGCGGGTAGTTTTCTC
>JBBPBT010000623.1:6925608-6957070 GCA_037974875.1 Cicer bijugum
GGGGGGGGGTGGTGGTGTAAGAAAATATACATAGTAATGTTTTAAATGTTGGAATTTACAAATACATCAACAAGTATATATTTCATTAATAATTTTAATACTTAAATTGACCAACAAAACACATAAGAGGACATCGCTAAACCATTTTATATATATATATATATATATATGTGTGTGTGTGTGTGTGGTGTAGTGTAGTAAGTTGTTGTGCAATGCACTGCGATGCTCTCTTGTTGTGCTCAAAGATAGTGAGTTGTACCAAGATGAGCACTTCATCGCAGTGACTAACGCAATACGTCCTTGGTACTTCTTGTTGCGCACCAGCTTTAATCAAAAGGAAATTTTTTGCATTTGAGATCGTCTTGTGTCAACACAGACATTCTATAACTTCTCGAATGTTTGTTCCTTAATCTAGTTGACCTATAACATCAAATCAACAAGAGAAAATTTCAAGAATTTTTCTAGTTAGAAAGGGTTTTTACCAAAACATTCAAAAATAATATAAGACGATTCAAATTCCTTTTCATTTTCAAATAACTATAAAACTAACTAGAATAAATGAAACATCGATTGTAAATAATGTGTTAAAAAAACAAGAGTTGATAAAGACTTAACAAACCCCAAACTTAATATGTTTCTTGTTCACTAGAAACACGACTTTTCAAAGAAAATATTCAATTTGATTTACCAACATCCTCTGCTATCTTAACCTAACTTGTCAAAATAGCCATTGTGTCAGTATACAAATATCATGCAATGATTCATTCCTATCTGCAAAAAGGAAACTTTGAGTATTGTTTAGAAATTCATACAATTCATTTGATATATACCTTTTAAATTATGTTTTCCCTTCACACAACTCGGCTAATTTCTCTTAAATTTTTATGGGTTTTGTGTTTATTACTTTAATACATGCACAAACAATCACATTTTTTAAGATGTTCTAAACATGTTCACATTGCGAATACATTTTCATAGGTCTTTTAAGGTTGCTATGAGGCCAAGGTACATGTGGCTCATTTGGGATAATGAGTTTAAACTTGGAGTTAAGTAAACATGTTAGTCATTTTAATTTTTCACCATGACTTGACAACTTATCAACTAGTAAAGTATAAGAAAGTAGAAACAAACTTTCTTTTTCCATTATTTTTTGTACTCCATCTTTTGACATGAATGATCTTTGGAGGATTGTTCAATTACTACTTAGCAAGAAAATACTTTTTCTCTTGTACCTTACTCCAAACTTAAAAAGTTTTTATTCCATAAGCAACCCCAAACTGAATTTTTTTTTTTTTGCCAAGTTATAAAATTCAAATCCTACATGACTCCAAGTAAAGTTTAGTATAAAATGATTTTGGCCAATACTTTGTAATAGGGCTTACTGATGACTCTACATCATATGCGTATTTTTTTTTTATTGTTTTTAGTCTAATTTATCTTTAATCATTTGTTAATTTAAGGAGATATTTGATATATTTTGTTGATTTTAGTTATTGGATTTAATGAAATGGTTATGTTTTTATTTACTTGATTAAGTAGAAATTTTTTCGTAGTTTTGTGTTGTTTCTTTGTTTTAGTGCAATGTTAAATTTTGGGGATAAATCAACATGACCTATGTGGAGTATTTCATCCATATCTACAGTTGTAGATGTCCAATTGGAGTCAAACGAAGTACAAATGAAATCTAAGACTCATAGCTACAACATTCATGAAGCGAACGCAACCAAATTCGAAATCCAAAAAGCAGACAAAATGCAATATACGTCAGACAGAAGAGGTTTTGCGCCTGAAGCGCAAAACCTGCGCCTAAGGCGCATTTCTTCCCCACTAACTCTGTTAAATTGCGCTTGAAGCGCAAATCCCACGCAGAGGCCGTGTGACACACGGCTGAATATATAATAACACTTTTTTTTCACTATCGCTATCTTTTTTACTATTGGGAAGTTTGGAGACTTGTACCCAAGCGGAGAAACTCAGATACGACTGTTTCTAACACCATTGGACTAGTTTTATCAAGAATCATTCATGAATATTTCTTGTAATACTTCTTTAGTCTCTATCTTTTGTATCTCTATCATGAGTAACTAAACCTTATTTGTTAGGGATGAGTGAAACAACATAAAACCTCTATTTTTGTAATTTGATTTCTAGCTATATGAATGAATTAATTGAATTATTTTTCTCATCTTTGTGCTTAATGTTTTTTATTGCTTGATCAACTTTAAAATGTTCTTAGATTCTTATTTTGAAACAAAAGTGGACTTTACAACGCTTGACATAAGAAATTATTGATATTGTAGTCTAAGGATAGATGCAGGTCATGAAACCAATTAAATTAGTTGTAAAAGCATTAGTTTAATAAGAGAATTCATGTACAGTAAGGCTTAATTTTATTCTTAAATCAACTACGGAATTAGGGGTTACATTAGAATTAAAGGTTATAGCATTAAGACATTAGGGAAAGAATAATAAACAGAATTCGGTAATAATTTAATAAAGGTTCGAAGTGAAAATCATCCCTAGCATTTTTCGTTTTATAAATATTTGATTTTATCACTTTTGTTAATTTTAAATATTATTTCAATCAATTCGGAAACTTTTTGTTCAATTTTAGTAATTAATCATAATTCCATAGTAAAACGCAATTCTTGAGTTCGACACTCGGTACTGAAGCAGCAATGTTAATTATAAGGAAGGGGTTTGAATTATAATTGCATCTTTTAAAAATTCCTGTTTAAAAAACTGAAATGTTTAACTCAAGATTGACCTTGGTAACAATCGAAGAACGTTTTTGGTTAGTGAAAAAACAACAATATCAATTTATCAATATAAAAACTCATTGTACGATAAAAAATAAATAAAGATAGGGATATAGAGATCATATAAGCATATATCATGGTTCACCCAACACGATTACGTCCTGTCCTCACAAATGTGAGGTTTTCCACTAAGTGCTCAAAGCAAGAACATTCTTGGCTTTCACATAATTTTTCACAAACCATTCTTGATCTATTACACAGCTATACCTTTCTACCTAGAAATGATTTCTACAGGTTACCTTACATTATTTCAAAAAGGATTTTACAAGCTACCTTTTAAATCATAAAATGATTTTTACACACTACTCAAGTTATGTTAACAATATAGCCTTGAGTTACAAAGTAATGATTTTGAGAATGTTAAAATCTAGGTATTGCTCAACTCTTGTTTGAGAAATAGATTCTATATTTTAGAACTCAATAATTATTGATTCTAATATCACACTAAAAATGGAATGCAACTTAGAATGATTTGAGAAGCTCGAGTGTGATTGAATGAGTGATGTTTCGCTTAACACTTTGAGTTCTGATTTATAGACTTCAAGAGAGATTATGACAACTCATTTAATTGTTGGAGATAGGCCATCTGTCATGAGTAAGTGAATGGATAAGATCAACCATAAAATAAGAATGTTATTGTTGAAACCAGGAATGTTCTTGTGATCCAAGAATGTTCTTCGAATTTGTCTTAAGATAAGCTGACGTAAATTCTGATCTTGACAATTATCTGAAACGATTACAAGCTTTGAATCATTTGTGCAAGCTTTTAAAGGTACAACAGTAGTGTAATTCCAGCCTGTCAATTTGTACTTGCTTGACTTGGAGAATGATCTTGTTTTATGCAAGCAAAGCGTTAAACCTTTGAATTCTAGAATAATTCATGCTTAGATTGATCCTTGTATATTTCTGATGAAGATATGGAATGGATAACACTTCCTGGATCTAATATTTTGCATAAAAATCTGATCGTTCTTGTTTACGACAAATATGGAGAATGTTCTTCATTTTCCAGAAATCTGTCAAGAATGTGCTTCATTTTACGGATTTTTGTTTCTTGATTTTAATAAGATCTGCTTTGTAATGCTTGGTATCTATCTTGTTTTGACACACTCAAATGCACATGTTAAATACCAAACTTAGAATTATAATTAGAAGTCTTAATTAACCTTTTTAGTGAAAAACTCCACCTCAATATGTGTTAATCTTTTAAACCAAATAATAATTTTTTATTGATATAGCAATAAAGTTCTAGATCATTACAAGGTGGTTCAAAAAAAAAATACAAAAGTAGTCATACAAAAAGAACTTCTAATTCTTACTTAAAATCCTTTCCCTTTGTCAAGGCAAAAAGGAATAGGAGAGTTAATCTAAAACTGAATCAGAAAGAGAATGAAGGTGAAGACCCCTTAGATGATCGAGACAAGGACGGTTGAGGTATGTCTGGAAACATTGGAGGAGGATTAGGCATGGGAGGCTCAAGTCCGAGCTAGGGAGCAAGATAGGTAGCTATCCAGTCCCGCAGAATAGCGTGCTCTTTGTCCTGATGAGCTTGCCTAGCTATGATAGTTTGTGTTGGTTAGTGTGTCCTCTATTAGCAGATTATTTGAAATGAATTAACCAATTTTACAAACTAATTAGCTAGGTTAACATATACAGTTTCCAAGTATTGAAATTAATATCAAAACCAACGTGATCAATATAATTCCAATTCAACAGTTACGAATTCAAAGTCTTAACAAGATAAAGATTCACATACAAACATTTAAGAGCATATATTCAAGATTAATCTAAAGAGATAAGGGAAAGAAGATTGTGCACCAAGATTTATACTGGTTCAGCTGTCAGTATGATAGCCTATGTCACAAGGCCTATCTATCTTAAAACTCTCTCTCGCTTCTATTGCGCACCCACCGAATCCCTCGAGTTAATCAACAAACTCTCCCAAGATTTCGATGAAGCTTCTTCTTGATGAACACCCTCATCAACGAAGATAGCTACTAGTTTCTATACTGGGTTTTTCTCAGTTCTTTCTTTACAAAAACGTTGTTACAGAAAAGATACAAGATACACAGAAGTTGTCTCAATCACTACAATGAATCTCACACAAGAAGTACTTTTCCAAATGAGTGTTTGTGAGATTTCTCTATTTCTTTTCAAGTTGTCTTTTTCAGCTCTCTAAGATCATCAAGAATATTTGGTTCGGTTCTGAAAAAGTCATATAAAAAATTATTCAAGTCATGAGCAACGGATATGAAGAGTTATGAAAAGTTCTCAAAAGTTCTATCAAAAGTTATGAAAAGAAAGTGATTGAAATCGTTTATATAGTTTCTGAAAAACAACATATAAATCGATTTCCCAATCGATTCATTAATGTATAAAAGCAGGCTCAATCGATTTCCCAATCGATTAATGCGTTTCTTGTTTTTCTTGAATCTTGAAACTATATAGACTAATCGATTGCCTAATCGATTATTTTAATTCACTTTTCAGAATTGATATGCAGTTCATCTTGGAATCGATTGCATAATCGATTAAAGGTGTTTTGTTCCAACAACGAGATCAAAACAATCGATTCATTAATTAACATAATCGATTTTGCCATTGGCTAAGTTTTCCCTATAACTTAAACTTTTTGTTCCAATCGAGTTGTCAATCGATTTTACTGGTCACAGGGACTCAGTTGTTTTCCATCAAATCGATTTGCCAATCGATTTGGATTATTACAGAGAGTTAGCTAAATTCAAGCAAATCGATGTGCCAATCGATTATGTAATATGTTTCTGAAAAATGATTTACCAGTTTAGTTCATTCAATCGATTTCTTAATCGATTGATGCCAAACTTGTTACAAAAGAAATTTGTTTTAATGGATTATCCAATCGATTGTGTTTATCACAGAACATGTTCCTTTTGAAACCTTATTTTTGAAATCGATTTGCCAATCGATTAGCTTACTAAAAGCTTGGGTTCTGTGATTTGCACAATCGATGTGCTAATCGATTATATTACTATCAGCTTGGTTCTGTGATTTGAACAATCGATAGGCCAATCGATTTGATCACTAAAGGCTTGGTTCTGTGATTTACAAAATCGACTTATCAATGGATGTGCCAATCGATTGCCCAATCGATTGCCTTAATCACAGAATACAACCCCTTTACAGAATCGATTGCCTAATCGATTTGCTTAGTAAATCTTCCAACTTTGGTTGATTCCTTGAGTTCCAAGCAATTGTCTCAAGTATGTAGGGTTGAGTTGTTGTTCCTTAAATTTTACTCAGTTTAAAATGTTAGATTTATCAAATGATGTATGTTTGTCAATAATGTCAAAATGGATTTAGTTGATTGAGGATTACATTCATTTCTCATATACTTTCAACATCTTCATTTTCGTTTCGTAGACGGCTAGAATACCCACGGTACAAACTTCAAATTCCCCACATGATTGATATATTCAAAACATATTTAGACAATGGTTAAGATAAAAAAACCACTTGTCTAGGAGGATTAACGTGATGTTAATCTCATGCCCCAACATATCAAAGTCCATCCAAATAGTGGGTTTTATTTATATTATTCTCACATTCAGTTGAATTTATATCATCATTGAAATTATGTATGAGATTTTAGAAAACCTATTTATGAACGGACTACTTCCAAATATGTTTGGTATATGGTTTAAAGAAGAGAAAGAAAATTAATGTTTGGTAAGAGATTGTGAAATATATGATGGGTGATAATGGAAAAGGAAGCAATACCAAATACATTTATTGATATTCAAAATATTGAGGAACAAAAGTGGGTTGATTCCTAAAAAATTTAGGCAGGTCAATATGATCAATATTTTAGGATCAAATTAAATAACATTAACGATCATAGAGAAATTTGATAACATTTTTATTATTGACCTTGCCCCTTGGATTTATATAGGAGAACATAGTCAATGTCTTCAAAGTTGTGATTAATCAAGGTTTAAAAAATTCATACAAGGTTTACCATTTTTTAGATTGATGAATTTTTCATGACATCAAATAATAAGCGGTAGTGAAGAAATTTCAACATAGACGACCCAACTTCTAGAGATTTACTTGTGGCAAAAGTCAAGGAAGTATGTTCATGACTCATAAGTAGATGGTGTATGATGAATATAAATCTAATTAGTATCATATTGAAATCTTGTGGACAATTGACTTGAGATAGAGTATAACCAAAAAGTAGACTAAAAGGTGACAAATGTTAGACTTTATGAAATCAAGGGGTAACACATGAATTTTTCGTTATATATACTTTCCATGAAAGATTCCCATGATTTCAATTATCGAGGGTTTGTATGATTTCCAATCTTTTAGCCATTGAGTCTTTCAGTTGGTTTAGATCCTCTTTGTATGTTCCAATTCATCCATGATTTTAACTCGGGAACATGTCCAGTAAGGGTGTCATGATACTTTTTTTTGCTTTTTTTTTTTTCTTGAAGTAAAATATTATAAGAATGTACAAAAAATAAATACAATGATTATTTAATTAACTAAAAAATTTACTATTTCCTAATATGCAATAACTTTTTTTTAAAAGAAAAATATAATGTTGTAAAATGGAAATAAAAAAGATGAAACACGCATGATTATGTGATGCAAATAAGAGATATAAATAGGAAAGATTTGTTTTTCCTTCTCAAATATGCATGTGACCTACATGGTTATTTTCTTATTAAATTGCCCTATGGTCTTTAATGTGGACCTCCACTATGGATGACTCTATAGTTCTAAATTGATTCCTAGAACACACAACTCAATTCTAAAATATTAAACCAATTAATAGGTAAACTATTAAAATGGAAATATTTTAGAAAATCTCAACTCTATGTGAGACTTTTATGAAAAACAAACAGGATTTACATCTAGAAGATTATCATTACACAAACTCTAATTTATCATAGGTATAGAGTTCACTCATAAGTGTGTTAATCGAGTTAGTATGGTGTGTAGAGACATAAATAAAATAAAACAATCACCACAATTAAAATAAATTACCATAAATACATAGAACTAATGCAAAAATTACCATAAACACTAGAACAAATTAGTATAAATACATATAATTAATATATCAATTACCATAAATACATGTAAAAGACCAAAAAATAAAAATAAAATAAATTTCCAAAATTAAAACAAATTACCATAAATGCATATAATTAATATGTAAATTATCACAAATACATATAAATCACAAAAAGAACAATCACCACAGTTATATTCACAATAAATAGATAATAAAATAATTAAAATAAATAAAAACAAGAGAGGGTAATATAAATAAAAATAAATAAATAATTATATACAATTAATTAGCTTAGATTTGACTCTCAAAAGTCCGCAGCAGAGTCGTCAGCTGTCGCGTCTGGTTTGTTCGTGAAAAAGGAGTCACCTCCAATTTTATTTTTTAATTTGAAGGAAAAATTGAATAAAACTTAGAATAATGATTTTTGAACCAAAAATTCGGATTCAGGTGTCGATTACGAGTAGGGAAAGTAGTACTACGCTAAAACGTCCGTTAAAACGGTTACCCTATAGTTAATTATATACAAAATATTTATTTATTTTTACCCCAAAAAGAATTGTAAAAAATAAATAAATTATTTACATTAATAAAAGAAGGAAAAATATTTTTTTTATTAATTTCGTTTGACAAGGGGGAGACCTTGCTCCTAGGTATGCCCATGTTCAATAGGGAAATCAAAACACACGTAGTTCTTGGGTAGAAAATATTTATGTGTTGATCAATTTTATTATTAATTTTAATTTATATATATACATATCAAAATATATTCACAACATAATGATGATAATAATAGTAATAATGATGATAATAATAATAATAATAATAATAATAATAATAATAATAATATTAATAATATGAGTGATGTGTTGTATATTGAATTGAGTATCATTTTATTTTAATGAAATACTTTTATGTGGGGCAGATCAACGACGATAATAACAAAAGAGTTTAAGATCTAACGTACAAGAAAGAAAACAAAACAAATATGAGATGACAAATTTGATAAAGAAGTAAACGATTATACAACAGTCAACTTGATTCGTATTAGTTGATTCCAAAAGTTGATCGTGAAAACAAAAAAAAAAAATTGTTTATATCATACGCGCATAGAATATTAAAAAGAACTCTATAACAACAATAATGTCAACAACAAAATAGACAAGGAGATAAAAAATGTTTACTGCATTTGAGCTGTTTTTTATTAGCTTCTTATTCCAATCTTTTTTCTCTACTTTTCTGCCTCCCCTTTCACTTTTCTTTTCCTCTTATTTATAGTTGAAAATTAGGTTTAAATTTTTTGGAAGACAATAATGATCATTAAGGTAATTTTTAGTAGTTTCAAAAACCTACCATAATCACTTAAGATATAATTTTTAACCCTTTTTAAGAAACAATAAATTAAATCAGAATCCTAATAATAGATTTTGTTATTTATCTTATTAATGAATAGTCCAAAATATTTTTAATGTTTATTATTCTATTTTTTTGCAAATAAAAAAAGTAGAGTGGACAAAATTAGGTGTCAACAAGACTCTTTTGATTAAGATTGAAACCTAGCACATAATCCTACTGCGAAAACAATGTCAGACCTATTTACAGTTAAATAAAATAATCAGCCAATCATACCCCTATATTCTTTTTCATAAATTGATTGTCCATTTTCATCTTTATCTAAAGAGCATGATTGATGCATGGGAGTAGTCATAATTTTGGCTTCACTCATTTTGCATTTTGTTAAGAGATCATTGATATATTTTTCTTGACATATGAAAATTCTATTTTTATGTTGTTTTATTTGTAAACCAAGAAAATGTCTCAATTCTCCTGTCATGCTCATTTCAATTTCACTTTGCATTTGATTTGAAAAATCTTCACACACTTTTTCATTTGTTGATCCAAAAATTATAGCATCAACATACACTTGAACAATGAGTAGATCATTTTTATTTGTTTTCTTAAAAAGTGTCATGTCAATGTTTCCATGGGAAAATCCATTTTTGATCAAAAATGAACTTAATCTTTCATGCCAAGCTCTAAGAGCTTGCTTTAAACCATACAAGCCTTTGTTGAGTTTAAAAACATGATCCAGTTTCTTTTGATTTTCAAAACCAGGAGGTTGATGAACATAAACTTGTTCATTCAAAAAGCCATTTAATAATGCACTTTTAAAATCCATTTAAAAAGGTTTGATATGTTTACGAGATGCATATGCATGAAGAATTTGTATGGCTTCTAACCTTACAACTGAAGCAAATGTTTCATCATAGTCTATTCCTTCTTGTTCATTATAACGTTGAGCAACTAACCTTGCTTTGTTTCTCACAACCTTTCCTTCTTCATCTAGCTTGTTTCTAAAGACTCGTCGTGTTCCAATTATTGTTTGATCTAGTGGATATGTAACAAGGGTTCATACTTCATTTTTCTCAAATTGCAGAAGCTCTTATTTCATCGCATCAATCCAAGATTGATCAACCATTTCCTCGTTAATGGATTTAAGTTCCAAGGAGGAGTTTGAAACGAAGATAGTTTATCAATCTCATTATCATGGGGAACAATCTAATGTGTTTGCCCACATTGTTCTTCCTCTTCATCATTTTTCTTTTTTAAATTCATATCATCAAATAATATGTGCATACTTATTTAAGCAGTTTTGGTTTTCAAATTAAAGATATCATATCCCTTAGATTATATTGAATATCCTAAAAATATAGCTTTGTCCGATTTTGCATCAAACTTTCCCAAGTTATCTTTGTTGTTTAAAATATAGCAATAACAACCAAAGATGTGAAAATATGAAATGTTTGGTTTTCTATTTTTCCAGATCTCAATGGGTGTTTTGTTTATGATTTTTCTAATTGAAACACGATTCAAAATATAGCAAGAAGTGTCGATAGTTTCAGCCCATAAATACTTTTCAACATTTGATTTTTCCAAGATCGTTCTTTCTATCTCTTGCAAAGATCTTTTCTTTCTTTCAACAACTCCATTTTATTGAGGAGTTATTGCACAAGATAGATAATGAGATACGCCAAGTTCATCAAAAAAATATTTTGAAGGATGTATTTATGAATTCACCTCCATGATCACTTCTCATAGTGATTATATTGGATTCCTTTTCATTTTGAACTTTTTTACAGATATTTTTGAAGGCATCAAATGTATCATTATTTTGTTTTAAAAATAGTACCCATGTGTACCTAGAAAAGTCATCAACAATGACAAAACAATATTTCATACTCCTAGATTAGTCGTTTTGATGAGACCAAAAAGATCAATGTGAAGTAGTTCAAGAGGTTTTTTAGTTGACATAAATTCTTTTGAGTGAAAATTACTCTTAACTTGTTTTTCCTTTGCACAAGCTTCACATATTTTATCTTTTTCAAAGTTTGTTATAGGAAGTCCTCTAACAAGATCTAATTTTCATAAATTTGAAATTGCTTTCGTACTCACATGTCTTTAGGCCATATCCATTTGTCTTTATTTATGGACATGAGGCCAGATTCGACCAGTAGTTCTTCAATGTATAAATATAAAGGCTTTTCTTCCTAGATACAGAAAATATAATTTCACCTAAATTTACCATTCTTACTTCACATATGTTTATTTAAAAATAACTTCAAAGCCATTATCACAGAGTTTCTTAATGGTTATAAGGTTATGTTTTAATCCTTCAACATATTGAACATCATTGATTTTGGCAGAACTTACTTTCCCTATGGTACATTTGCCTTTGATTTTTGCTTGATCGTTGTTCCCAAATGTAACGAACCCTCAATCGTTTTTTATAAAGGACATGAAGCAATTCTTGTCACCTATCATATGTCTTGAAAAGCCTTTATCCAAGAACCATGGCTTTTTCTTGATATCTTGAAAAACATTTTCCATTTTTTGTTCCATTAACTTTAGGTAACCACTTGGTCTTGGGTCCTTGAGAGATAGTTTTAAAATCTGATTTCTTTTTAATGATATATGTTGTCTTAGAGTGGCCAAACTTAGACCACGAGGAATATCTAGTGGTCTATTTTGAAAAAGGTTTAGACAGCTAAGTTGAAATTGGTTTTGGTAAAACTCCAAAACATAATCGTTTTGTTACATTTGCTGGAGAACGTTCTCCTTTTATCAGATTTTGAAAAAAAAATTGTTTGTGTTTCAGAATGTGCTTTTTTTCTGAAGATCTTTTTGTTCTTGATTTTTTCATTTCATTTTTTAAAATAGCATGCAAATTCCAAATGTACAATTTTGTTGCAATATGAACATTAAATTTTGAATTTTCCTTCTTTCCTTTCAAGAACAAAAAAGTTTTCATACATTTTGGGTTTTTGAGTTTTATCAAAATCAAGACCACCTTTATCAAATTTTCCTACTTGAGATCCCATGATTCTTTGAAAGTTTTCGGTAGCTTTAATGAAATTTTACAAATCATTTTAAAGAATTTCAACTTCAGCTTTAAGGAGAACGTTCTCCTTTTGAGGTGAAGATCATTCTTGACTTGCTTGACTTTCAGTTTTACAATATTTTAGTTGAGATAATTTCAGATTTTTAATGATCTTTTTAAGTTTATCATTTATAGTCTGAGTTTTCTCTTTCTCTTATTTTTCCGTGTGAATTTTTTTTAAAAGAACTACACTTTTGAATAAGAAAGTTTGAATCATTTAGCAAGTTATCAAATTCTTTTTCCACATGTTCACATAAAAGACAAGGTTCATAATTTGTCACCTCTATATCTTCAGTGTTTCCCATCAGACATAGGTTGGCTTCCATAGGTTTATCTATTTTAGATTCATCAGAATCATTCTAGGTTACCATCATTGATTTCTTCTTGAAAGGGAATTTATTTGGTACTCTTTTGTTCAATAAACATTCAGTTTTATAATGTCCTTGTTTGATGCATCTTAATATAGTTATTTTACTTTTATTTACTACAGTTTTGAAGTCTTGTTTATCTGGAGATCCCTTTTTGATCTGATTTCTTCTCTTCATCGTTCTTTGTATATTTCTTGTGAGGAGAGCAATCTCCTCATCAACATCTTCTTGTCTATCTTTTGAATCCCGTTTCTCATTTGTTTGTTGAATGTTTGGTGAATTTTGAGATGTTTTTAAAGCTATTATTTTGCATTTCTTTGCAGGTTTATCTTCCTGTAACAGGACATCATGTGCCCTTAGAGTTCTAATAAGTTCTTCCAAACCTAGTCCCTCAAGGTTTTTGGCTTGATTTGTAGTTGTCACCATTGGTCTCCACTTCATTGGAAGACATCTCATGATCTTTCTTACCATGTCTTACATTGAATAGGCTTTGCCAAGAGAACGCATTTTGTTCACTATGGTTGTGAATCTTGAGTACATTTCATCAATTGTTTTCCCTCATTCATGTCAAATAATTCTAACTTTCGAATGCCAATGTCAATTCTCGTTTCCATAACATCGATTGTTCCTTCATGGTGACTTTGCAATATAACCCATACTTTCTTCGTTGTATCACATTCATCTACTATTTCACTTTCTTCCCTACTTAAAGCACATGATAAAAATAATTGAGCTTTTGAGTTTATAAGTACCATAGATTTTTCATATGTTGTCCAATATGTTTCTTTCTTTCTAGCAAATGTTGAATCGGTTTGATCTACTCTTGGTATGAAATCTCCATTTGTGATGATTCCCCACATACCAGTGTGTTGTGACTTTAGGAACAATTACATTTTGCTTTTCCAAAAATAATAATATGAGCCATCAAAGTATGGTGGTCTGTTTGAAGACCCTCCTTCAGAAATGTATTTAGTTTTTGACATTATCTTCCTAAGTCTTATGCTCTAAAACTTTTTGGGTATTTAATCCTAATAGACTAGATCTGATGTCAATTGAAGTAACAATGTCAATTATAAGGAGTGGGGTTTGAATTATAATTGCCCCTTTTAAAAATTCATGTTTAAAAAACTGAAATGTTTAACTCAAGATTGATCTTGGTTATAAACGAATAACGTTCTTGGTTAGTGGAAATAAAACAATACCAATTTATAAATATAAAAATTGATTGTAAGACAAAGAATAAATAGAGATAGGGATAGAGAGATCATACAAGCATATATTCTCGTGCACTTAACACGAGTTACGTCTAGTCCTCACAAATGTGAAATTTTCCACTAAGTGCTCAAAGCAAGAATGTTCTTGGTTTTCACACAGTTTTTCATAGATCGGTCTTAATTTATTACACATTTCTACCTTTCACAGGTTACCTTACATTATTTCATAAAGGATTTTACAAGCTACCTTTTAAGTCATAAAAGAATTTTTCCACACTATTCAAGTTGTGTTAACAATACTGCCTTGAGTTACAAAGTAATAATTTTGAGAATGTTAGAATTTCGGTATTGCTCAACTCTTGTGTAAGAAATAGATTCTATATTTTAGAAGTCAGTAATCATTGATTCTAATATCACACTAAAAATGGAACTACAACTTAGAATGATTTGATAAGCTCGAGTGCGATTGAATGAGTGATATTTTGCTTGGCACTTTGAGTTTTGATTTTTTTCTTCATCGTGAAGCTTTATTTATAGACTTCAAGAGACCTAATGAAAGCTCATTTAGTCGTTGGAGATAGGCCAACTATCATGAGTAAGTGAATGGATCAGATTAGCCAAAAAGCAATAATGTTCTTGATGAAACTAGGAATGTTCTTGTGATCCAAGAACGTTCTTTTAATTTTTCTTGAGATGAGCTGACTTATAGTCTGATCTTGACAGTTGTCTAAAATGATTACAAGTTTTGAACCACGTGTGCAGATCTGTTTGAAGATACAACAACAATGTCCTTTCCAGCCTGTCAGTTTGTACTTGTATTTGCTTGACTTGGAGATTGATCTTGCTTTAGGCATTTTGTGAAGTAAAGTGTTGAACCTTCGAATTCTGGATTAATTCTTGCATAGATTGATCCTTGTATATTTTTGAAAAAGATATGTAATGGATAACATTTCCTGGATCAAATCTTTTACCTAAAAAATATGATCATTCTTGTTTATGGTAGATGTGGAGAGCGTTCTTCATTTTCCATAAATCTGTCAAGAATGTTCTTCGTTTTACTGATTTTGCTTTCTTGATTTTAAAAAGATCTGCTTTGTAATGCTTGGTACCCATCTGATTTTAACACACTCAAATACACATGTTAAATACCAAAACACTTAGAATTATAATTAGAAGTCTTAATTAACTTTTTATGTAATTATCATCAAAATATTAATTTGGATTTTGTCTCAACAAGTACTACCATTTTAATTATTATTTGCAACAATTCAGTGCACTTGTTGAAACACTATCAGGTTTTTGGCCCCGCTTCTGGGGATTGCCATATCACTATTGAGTTATAATTTATTTACTTAATTGAAATTTTTTGGTCTGCAATAAAATTTTGTTTTTCTTTTATTTTCTATTTTTAGGTGTGACCTTTGCAGAGAAGCACGTAGGAATGGAATGTTTTTAGATTACTTTGTCCCACCACTAGAATATGAAGATCTATTGGTTATAGAAGCAGAAGACGATGAGTGTTACATGAAAAAGATCAATTGGGGACAAATTCCACCTCTAAAATTATACCCAAAGAATTAGACAACAAGGACTTTCACATTAAGGATGTTTTGGTTGAATTCATGAAGAGTAATATGGTTTTAATTTAAAGATTTGAAAGTCAATGTGAGAGGTTATTTGATCAAGTGGATGAGTTTGAGAAGATGGCGGAGAAGTTGAAGATTGGAGATGACTTCATTGTTGTGATAGAAAAAGATAAGCAAGAGGAAAACACAAACAAGGAAAAGAAAAACGAAGTGATTGATGAAGTTCGAGATTCAATTTATGCTTTGTTCATCAATATCCAATTGAAAATAACCTCGAAGCAACATAATGTATTTCTCAAGTTCATGGAATTTCTACCAAACAAAAAGAAGAAGAACGATAATATGTTCTTTCTGTCATATATTCCACCTTAACAATGGTTGAGATGTTAAGCTAATGACCATAAAGAAGCGTTTCATGGTAGCCAACCCATTGGTAGAGGAAACTTTAATTTTTCCAATCCTTTTTTTTTTTTGAATTTGTTTCTTTTTTAATTGTGTGTAAATGTGCACTATGATGAAAAAGTTTAACAACTTGAAGCTGGTCTTAAGCTATCTGTTTGAGATTTTGAAATTTAAATTATATTTATTTGTTCATATCATTGCTCAATTTGCAAGCTTCACTAATGCATGCATCATTGATTACTCTTTGGTTGTGCAAGTCTCAATTTCTATTTTTAAAAAATGAACAAATCTTGTTGTGATATGTTTGGCATAATTTTGATAGTTCATACTCTCTATTTTATCCTAGTTGTGAGCTTTCAGACCTATACACTTCAATTATTTGTTGTGTGATATTCAAGACATATGTTATCTCTTTAGAATTTGCACTAATTCTAACTAGAAGCACTTACATACACTAAGGCAATTTTGTTTGGCATTTAGAGTCTTTCTAACTACCATGTGCAAATTTTATCAATTACTAGCTCCTTCGAGCCTTGCCTTTTTTTCTTCTGGTTACTAGTCACATTACAATCCAAAGACTTGACTTTAATTCAATCACCTTACTTGGAGTTAGGTAGGAAAACTTTTGTCACATCTTGTTGGGGTTGCTAATGGGATAAAAACTTTTTAAGTTTGGAGTGGTGGTTCTCAAAAAGAAAAAGAAATCAAAATAAATATAATCGTTCAATTTATTCAAGTGTGTGTAGAAGTCGGGATAAATCCACGATATTTGAATTCTTTGTGTGCTTTCTTGAAGGACCAACTGATACATGCTTGGTTCTAGGTCCTCTTTTGCGTGCGTTTGTGTTGAGAAGAGAGGTTTTGACAATTTGGGGAAAAATGGGTTTGAGAGGAAATTTTTAACAGATTTGAGAAATTTGATTGTTAATGAAAGAAAATGAGTAAAGATTGATTTAGTTTGCAAGGTTGGTTCAATGGGTAACTTAGTGGAAGGAAGATTGGACGAGATTTTTGGAAGAAAGGAGGAAGCTTATGATTGTATTCAATTACCAAGTGTAAAAATAACCTTAAAAATGAGTAACAACTTTTATATTTGGGCAAAAACGCAAAGGTGTAGTCGACTACAGTCTGGTTGTATTCGAATACACATTGTTTTGAGAATGTGTATTCGACTACACATGAGTTGTATTCGAATACCATAATTAATATTAGAATTAAGTCTTACATTACAGAAATTCTCTTATTAAACTATTGTCTTTGCAACTAATTTATTTGGTTTCATGACCTGAATTTATCTTTATACTACAAAATCATGAATTTCTCATCCCAAGCATTCATAAACACCATTTTCATTTCAAA
The DNA here is from genome assembly GCA_037974875.1 of Cicer bijugum. Lineage (NCBI taxonomy): Eukaryota > Viridiplantae > Streptophyta > Magnoliopsida > Fabales > Fabaceae > Cicer > Cicer bijugum. The sequence goes on from JBBPBT010000623.1 coordinate 6,942,851, forward strand.
ATATGAATCGTAGAATATTTTAAAGTTGATCAAGCAATAAAAAGCATCAAGCAAATAGATGACAAAAATAATTCAATAAACTCATACATATAACTAGAAATCAAATTAGCAAAAAAAAAGTATTTCATCTTGTTTCACTCATTCGTAACAAACAGGATTTAGTTACTCATGACCGAGATACAAAGGATAAAGGTTAAAGAAGAATTACAAGAAATTTTGTGAATGACTCTTGATAAAACTCCTACAATGGTGTTCGAAACAACTGTCTCTGACTTTCTCTACTATAGCACAAGTCCCCAAACTTCCCAATAGTAAAAAAAGATGTAAGTATAGAGGTACGCCTAAGAGGGAGTGAATTAGGTGCTAGGAGATTTTCTTTTTTTCAGCGATATGGTAGTTGAATTTTCTGTTTTAAGATAGTAGCTAATAATAAGTAAATGTAGTAACTAAATGTACACAATAGAATTATCCTAGTTCCACTTATAATCAAGGGTACATTCAGTCCTCTTGCGCACCACAAGAGATTAATCCACTTATTGTCAGAAAATGTACAATTCCCACCTTGGGATTTCTGCTACACACTTTTGACAACACTTTTAAAATACCACACCACTATCTTAGATTAAGCTACTTTAAGAAAGTACTACTTTCTTTTATAAGTGATACAATAAGATTTGGAATAAGGATAAAGGAGAGGTATAATGATTTCAATCCAATAATACTTCAAGTACTTTTAGAACCTTTCTAAATGATATGAAAATGAAATCCAAGTACTTTGTACAAAATCAGAATTTTGTTCAAAGTTATTCAAGGTATTGATTCAAGGATTGTGTGAAGTTTGATATGAGGTTATGGTGTATTTATACTCCATAAACATCTCTTCAGATTCATGGCCAATGATCCAAGAGGATTGATGAACAAAAACAATGATCAAGAGCCATTTAAGATCTCAAAAATTGTATTGCTTCCAATTGTATTCGAATACAGGATGTGTGTATTCGAATACACCTCTTGTAACGTTCAGATTTATTCAAAATTTGCACATTGTATTCGAATACATATTTTATGTAATCGAATACATATTCGGGAAATTTGCCACTGACTTGTTTGGTAATCGACTACATCAGGCCGTAGTCAAATATAGATTCATGAAATTTGCCACTAACTTGCTTTGTATTCAACTACAGCAGGTCGTAGTCGAATACAGTTTTGAAGGTTTAGCTACTGACTTGTTGTATGTATTCGAATACACTATGTTGTATTCGAATACAAATTTGTATTTTGTCAAACATAATAGTTTTAAGACTTTGTTAATGTAATTTTGACTTTTGAAAATACTTTATATGCATATGTAAATATGAATGGTTCTCATGTATTTGAGTTGTTGGTTGTATCATTTACCTTTACATTTAAACATCTAATATGTTTGAATTTAATGTTTATCAAAGATATTTGTGTTAGACATATGTTCGTTTTTGATATTATTGACAAACATCATGAAATAAATCTGACATTGTGAACTGAGAAAAATTTCAGGAACAACAACTCAATCCTACAAACTTGAGACAATTGCTTGGAACTCAAGAAATCAACAAAAGCTTGAAGATCCATAAGTAAATCGATTAGTAAAATCGATTTTGTAATAGGGTTGAATGATATTATGCAGTCTGGGATTAATCAATCGATTGGCAAAATCAATTTGCACATCTTCTGAAAAATCAAACAGGCTATCAATTGATTTTGGGATTAATCAATCGATTGGCAAAATCGATTTGCACATCTTCTGAAAAATCAAACAGGCTATCAATTGATTAGGCAAATCGATTGGTACATTTATTAGAAAATAAATTGTGCAAGTCAAAGAGCCAGTTTGCCACTAATCGATTAGGCAGATCGATTGTTTAAATCACCAAGACTGAACTGATTGCTTACATCGATTAGACAAATCGATTGGTACATTTACTGAAATTAAAATGCGCAAGTCAGTGGCATGCCTTGCAAGCTAATCGATTTGGCAAATCGATTAATCCAATCACATCTTTATTTTTGTTTGTCTACATCGATTGACCCAATCGAGTGTGAATGTCCCAGGGCCAAACCAATGATTAATAAATCGATTAGGCAAATCGATTTACTAAAATAAGTTTCAAAATAACCTTGGTCTGGAACATACACAATCGATTAGCACAATCTACGTATTTACTTCTTTTGAAATAAGTTTGGCGTCAATCGACTTGGTAAATCGATTGAGTGAACCAACTGATGAAATGTGCTTCAGACTTAAATCCACAATCGGTTAGGCAAATCGATTTGTGAAAATCACTGTGTCCCTGAAACCAGTGAAATCGATTGACTAAAGCGATTGGTACAAAAAGTTTTAGAAACAGAGATGACTGAAATGTTTGAATCGATTAAGTACATCGATTGTTTTGATCTCGTTGTTTGAACAAAACACTCCAAGTCCATTATGAACATCGATTCAAATATGAACATTCATCCAAGTCTGAAGAACTCATTTAAAATAATCGATTAGTTAAATCGATTAGTTTATGCAGTTTCAAGATTCAAGAAAAACAAGATTCGCGAAATCGATTTGATAAATCGATTAGTGTGCTTTATAACTTTAATGAATTGATTGGCCAAATCGATTCATATGTTGTTTTTCCTGAAACTATATAAACTGCTTTCATATTCTTCTTCTCATAATTTTTCACAACACACATGAGATAACTTTTGATAACTTTGATACAAGATATAATACACAGTTATACCACTAACTCTTTCTCAACCGATATCACTTTGGACATCTTTTTCAGCCATGAACAATCAACATTTGTGATCAATGAGGATTGAAAAAGACTGAATTGAGAAAGATTGCTTTGAGAAGAAGGAAGATCAAGAACTTTGTATAATTGATCTGTTTCAATTTCTGTAAATCACTTTCTGTAACCAAATTACTTTGAGAAAATCCAATTGTACTGGTGGTGTTCTTCGGGGTTGAGGACTGTCAACAAGAAGACACTTGACTGGATTCTTGGTCAAGTTTATGGGACTTAAACTTGGGAATTCAGGGAGGGAAAGATAGAACAGGTAGAATAGTTTAAGATTGGTGTGAGGCGCTGTGTAAAAATCTGTAAACTGATTCTAATCATTGCTCCCCCATAATGTATGCGTACTCCCCGGTTGATTTTGAATATATGTGATCAATGTGAAAAATTGTTTGAGGACCTACAAGGTTTTAAAGACACAACAATACCAAATTTTCTCCCCCTTTTGACATGATCAAAAAGAAGGAAAAATTAAAAACATAAAACTTCAAGCATATAAACACTAATAACAGGAAAGAGAAAAAAAATATCACACATTGGAAGCAAAAGAAAATGACATAATTAAGACTAGAGTCATGTTCAATGAAGTACATCATAAACGAAGATATAGTAAACTAGTTTGGAATGATAACATCATAAAAACAGTACAGAAGACGAACTACAAAGTAGTACATGAAACAAACTACAAGGCATAACAAACGAGAAGGCAATACTTCAAAGCATTACAAATAGAATCCTAGTGTCGAACTACATATTAACATCTGGCGGGAGGTGAAAATGATCAAGCTTGTCAGATAAACTACTAATGTCTCGATATAAGGCTTCATGGTTGTGAGCAATAGTAGTTTCAATGGTTTGAAAGCGAGTATCAATGGAAGTGGTCAAATTTTGGAATTGAGCTGTGATGAAGGTTTGTAAGGAGTCAAGTTTGCTCATGACCATGCGATTCAAAAATTGCTTATCATCAGAGGCTGTTTCCTCGCATCGTCGTCAGCTAGGGCAGCAACATTTGAGGGGCCAGTAGTGTTTTCATGAGCAGCATCAGATGTTTGACCAAGGTCACCTTTATGTGCAAAAGACTGAAGCTCCTCATTCCATACAATCCTCATGCTAGGCAGGACGCCTAAATCCAGCAACTTTACCTTTATGGGTGTATACATGACTTCTTCAGAGGAATCCACCCCAAAGTGTTCCAAAATCCTAGAGTCTTCTTTAGCATAGGGTAAATCAATCGCTTCCCTTGACCCAAACATTACATATTTAACAAAATTTGCCCAGTTTATGGACATCCTTCACACATAAAGTACATAATTTGTAATTCAAACTCCGAAATTTGGGAATAATTTCCAGCCTTTGGAACCAAAATGTAACTGAGAAAGTAGTGCAGAAGGCGATAATCAATGGTAAGATTCCTAACTCCATACCATTGTTGCGCATATTTTGAACCAGCTTGAGTCCTCTTTTGTTCCATTGTGCGTTTTTCATATCGACATAATGCAACATAAGCATCATATTTAGAAATATCAGCCCATTCACACAAGTTGTTGGGACAAAGTTTTTGTCCTTCAAATGGAAGGTTCAATATTTCTCCAATGGTTTTGGTGTTTAACCGAATGGTTTTACCCTTGACGCGAGACACTAGTGTATTTCCATCTCTTGTGAGATTACAATAAAAAACCCTAACTAAATCAGGATAGACAGGACATTTGTAACTAATAAATTCTTCAACATGTTGGGCTTTGAGCATCGCAGGGAATTTAAAAGCAGAGAAAGAATTCAAAGTACCAAATTTTGGAATGACAAGTCTCTTGTCAAAGTAGAATGTGCGAAATCGTTCGATTTCTTCCGATGTATGCAGAAGTTGGGATAAATCTGTCATATTTGGATTCTTTGTGCGCTTTCTTGAGGGACCAACTGATGCATGCTGGGTTCTAGGTCCTCTTTTGTGTGCGTCCATGTTGAGGAGAGAGGTTTTGACAGTTCGGGGAAAAATGGGTTTGAGAGGAAATTTTTGACAGATTTGAGAAATCTAATTGTTAATGAAAGAAAATGAGTAAAGATTGATTTAGTTTGCAAGGTTGGTTCAATGAGTAACTTGGTGAAAGAAACATTGGACGAGATTTTTGGAAGAAAGGAGGAAGCTTATGATTGTATTAAGTTACCAAGTGTAAAAATAATCCTAAAAATGAGTAGCAGCTTTTATATCTGGGCAAAAACGTGAAGGTTTAGTCGACTACAATTTGGTTGTATTCGAATACACATTGTTCTGGGAACGTGTATTCGACTACACATGAGTTGTATTCGAATACAAGAATTAAGATTAGAATTAAGTCTTACATTACATGAATTCTCTTATTAAACTTTGCCATTACAACTAATTTAATTGGTTTCATGACCTGCATTTATCCTTATACTACAAAATCATGAATTTCTCATCCCAAGCATTCGTAAAGACCATTTTCGTTTCAAAATATGAATCGTAGAATATTTTAAAGTTGATCAAGCAATAAAAAGCATTAAGCAAATAGATGACAAAAATAATTCAATAAACTCATTCATATAACTAGAAATCAAATTAGAAAGAAAAAAAGTATTTCATCTTATTTTACTCATTCGTAACAAATAGGGTTTAGTTACTCATGACCGAGATACAAATGATAAAGATTAAAGAAGAATTACAAGAAATTTTGTGAATGATTCATGGTAAAACTCCTCCAATGGTGTTCAAAACAACTGTCTCTGACTTTCTCTACTATAGCAGAAGTTCTCAAACTTTCCAATAGTAAAAAATGATACCTATAAAGTGAGAGAAAAAACCATCATACATTCAGTCGCGTGTCACGCGCCCCAGACACATGATTTGCGCTTCAAGTGCAATTTGACAGAGTCAGTGGTGCAGAAATGCGCCCTAGGTGCAAGTTTTGTGCTTCATGTGCAAAGTCTCTTCTATTTGACATATATTGCATTGTCTCTTCTTTTGAGTTCAAATTTGGTTTTGGTGTCTTCATGAAACTTGTAGGTAAGGATTTTATGGCTCCAACACTTCTCATAAGTCATGTTGATTTCTCACTAAACAATTCAGCACTGCAATGAAACAAATAAATAATGCAAAACTACGAAAAAAAAATATCTACTTAATCAAGTAAATAAGAACATAAACATTTCATTAAATCCAAGAACTAAAATCAACACAATATATGAAATGACTCTCTAAATTAACTAATAATTAAAGATAAATAAGACTAAAAACAATGAAAAATATGCATATGATGAAGAGTCATCACAACCCCAAACTTAATTTCAAATTTGATACAGTTAAAAGCAAACTTAAACTCAATTACTCAAATCAAATCAAACTCAATTCTCAAAGTTCTAGCTATTACAAAACAGTCATCATGCTCTATGGTTGCTTAAAAAAAACATAACTTGTATACTTTAGCATCCACTCACCAAGTTCAACTCTCTCGTCACACAATCTTACCAAAATTTCTCTCAAGTGTTTAGTAAGGGTTATGAAATTATCACTCAAATCCTAGAAAATGCATCACGCTACCATAGGCTTGAAAAAAATTATAGTTAGCACTCATAATGCAACAAACACATACATTTTTGGAGGACTTTCGGTTTGTAATGGGGCTTACATAAGGGTATGACATTTTGGGATAGTAGGCTTTACTACTTGGATTAAGATACACATTTACAAATTATGCTACCTCTTTTTATTTTTCTTTGCCTTTTCACTGTAGAAATTCTTAAACATTGACAAAAGAACTAAGAACATGTTATTTATCAACCTACACAAACTGACATTTTTTTCTCTTTTTTATTTTTCTTTTGATTTTTATTTTTTATTTTTTATTTTTTGAGAACCACTGCTTAGTGACTCATGACAGAGATACAAAAGATAGAGATTAAAGAAGAATTACCAGAAACATTCATGAATTATTCTTGATAAAACTCCTATAATGGTGTTAGAAACAGTTGTCTCTAAGTTTCTCTACTAGGGCACAAATCTCCAAACTTCTTAATAGTCAAAAAGATACCTAGAGAGTGAGAAAAAAAATGCATTCTTATACATTCACCCACGTGTCACGCACCCCAGGCGCGTGATTTGCACTTCAAGTGCAATTTGACAGAGTCAGTGGTGCAGAAATGTGCCCTAGGCACAGGATTTGTGCTTCAGGTGCAAAGCCTCTTATATCTGAAGTATACTGCATTTTTCTCCTTTTTTGAATTTGAATCTGGTTTTGCATCTTAATGAAATTTGTAGCTATGGATCTTAGCTTTCATTTTCACTTGGTTTGACACCAATTAGACATCTACGACTCAGATATGGCTGAAGTACTTCACATAGGTTGTGTTGATTTCTCATCAAAATTTAACACTGCACTAAAACAAATAACCAAGACAAAATTATGAAAAATCTACACTAAATCAAATAAATAAGAACATAAACATTTTATTAAATCCAAGAATTAAAATCAACAAATTATATCAAATAACTCCTTAAATTAACTAATGATTAAAGATAAATAAGACTAAATATAATGAAAAATATGCATATGATGAAGAGTCATCAATTACATTACTATATTCTCTTCAAAGAGATACCCAAAAATACTTCAACTATTTATATATGTAAATTGGCCCACTAGTGGCTGCAATCTCAATAGTCATAACACTACAAAGCTAGAAGTTTGAGAGGATTAGAACATAGTTGAAGATTTGTAGATTTTCTAGTGTTGGTGAATATCAGTTTCACTTAGTTGATTAAATCCTTCAAAGTGAAGGAACTAGACGTAACTATCATATTTTTTGTGAACTAGAATAAATTTGTTTTGTGATCTGTATTCCTTATCTCTTTATTTTTGTTAAAAGTATTTTAAGTTTCTTTCTAGAACTTGTTTTACGAAGAAAAAAAAAAGTTTTCAAATAAAAACATAATTCATACCTCTTTTTTCTTGTTTTTTTTTTTTTTCATCTTCAATAGTCAATAATATACACTTGGGTTTGGCTTATTCGTAGTTATCTAATTTGAAAACATAACGCAACTAGCTACGGGAAAATTGTTGTCTTAATGTATTACCATCAGAACATCAATAAGTAGCTATTGTATTTCTCAAAAAAAAGTTACACATCCCTTTAAGACGGGTGCAGTATTTAAAAATTATGTGCACTAACATATATGCATTGCATTAGGATTATGGAATGCATTATCAATGAATTTATAATAAAATGTGATTCAACATGAGATTGAAATATTTAATATATATATATATATATATATATATATGTTTTCATGATACTTGTTGTGTATACACAAATTTTAGTGGGTGGTCTTTTACTATTATTGTTGGCTTTGGGCGAATGATTTCGTACAGTGTGAGAGTACATAATCCAAGAGATTGGTGGGACAAAAGAGAAGTTGTGGTCTTTCTCGATAGGGACAGCAAGAATGGTGTACACAACAAGGTGATGGCTTTGATGATAAAGAATGAAGAGGTATTTTGTGTGACTTGTACACATGGAAGGCTAGAGTGTCATGTTCCAGTAGGATTAGTTTTGGAAGGTTGTAGGAATGGCCTGATTGATGACCAGACAAGAGAATGACATGTTAGAAAGTCTTAGTGGTTGTTTTGTTACAAATGAGGAAGAGTGTTTATATTGTGTTGGTCATTTTTAAAATATTCTTTGTTAGATTAAAATACATTCTTTATCAATCGCAACAATCGTAGCTACACCTAGTATTTCCTTTAAATAAATATTTGTTTCGATAAAAAAAAAAAACAAAACAAAACAAAACAAAACAAAACTGGTTAGAAATTTTTAATTGTCACTTTAATCTCTAGATTCCTCAAGAATACTAGAAGACCGTGCCTTTTAAATTGAGTTTAAACAATACCTTTTCAAATTCATGAATTGTTCTAACCATCTCTTTACACTATCAATAGAGAACTCTTTAGTCATCTCAACAATCTAGGAAAAACACCTATTTTGTGTTGTTGAGGAGTCAAGTATTATCAAAGCCTTTATAGGATAAGTGTAATTTTGAGCCTCTTCGAGCCAATAAATTCTCCAAAAAATTGGCTTAGTTAGTATTGTTACACAACATCCTTCTAACTTCAAGTTAATACATATAGAAAAGCAATTGGCCACTCCACTAAAAATAGCATAGTCAGAATAATTTAGCATTCAAAGGAATGCGATAATTATTGAGGTGAAATCCCAAATTAGTGTTTTGATATAAAAAAATAAAGGTTAATTAAATACTCTAATTATAATTCTAAATTATGTGTTCATTTAATATGTGTTTTTTACTCTAATAATTCAAGATAGGTACTAAGCAATGCAAGCAAAATAAGTTAAAAGAAAAAGCAAACAATGAATAAAACTAAAGCAAGAACTTAATAAAATCTGGAAAACCAAGAACGTTTTCCACGTTTTTGTCATTTTCATCAAGCAAGATCAAATCATATGTTAATGCAAGGAAAGCTCCTGCAAATTACGAATGCATTTTCATTTCATCTACAAGGAATATTAAGCTCTCATATGAGCAAAAGAAACACTCCAAAAGATCAAAGATTTTAAAGACACGACTCAAAGTAAAAGTGGCAAATGATCATTTTCTAGCATGGTAACATCAACCTCCAGATTTATAAACATTATCCAGCATTTTATAATTAATCTTCAGCATGTAAACATTATTCTCCAGTATGTTGACATCAGTGTCAGAATGATACAATCATTCTCCAGCAGGTTAAACAATTGTCACCCGAATGATAATATCATTCTCCAGTATGTTGACATCAGTCTCAGAATGATACAATCATTCTCCAGCATTGTTACATTATTCTCCAACTTGTTTTACATGAATCAAAAGGCAATACTAATCTGAATCAATTAAGCACATCTCTGATATGTTTGTGTGCATAAACAAAGGCTCATCACAATCAAGAATGATAAGCTACATATTAGACAATATTATCACAAAAGCAAAAATGCAAAATGTTCAAACCAATAACATTCTCAGGTTTAAAAATTTTGGTCTTTGGTCAAGTTTGACACTTGACAGCAGGGCACCTTTTCAACGGTCAAAATAGCTGTCATCAACCTCCTTAAAGTCTATAAAAGGAACCTCGAGCTCAAGGAAGATGGAGAACTTCAACTGTTAAGAAAATTCATCACTTACATACACTTTCATACTTGAAAGCTTCTCAAATCGCAAAAGATTCAGTTTTGTTTTCTCTTCAAATATCAAGATCATACTACTGAATTATATCAAGAATTTATTCTCAAACACGAGTTGAGCATACTCAGATTCTATCAATCTCTTTAAATTATTATTGTGTAAACTCAATACTATAAGGGTTGTTTATAGTTTGAGTAGTTTATAGAAAAATCATTTATGATAAAAGATAAATTATAAAATCATCTCTAAAGATTGATAGGTGACTTAATTTAATCATTTCTAGGTAGAAAGGAATTTATGTTACAGATCAAGGTTGATCTGAACAAAATTATATAAAATCAAGAACGTTGTAAAACCAAAAATGTTCTTCGTTTGAATACTTAGTGAAATCTCACAGTTTTGAGGACTGAACGTAACTCGAATTGGATGGACTAAGATATATCATTGTATGATATATTTTTCTTTATCTCTATTTACTTTCACTCATTTTAATTATCAAATTAAATAGATAAATTAAAATTGTGATATTAACTTACCAACAAAGAAAAGTTAATCAAAATAGGTACTATCTATTTCTAGCTATACTATATTGATATATAATCATTCAACCATCTAACAATTAATACACAACTAACTCTTTTTTTTATATATAGTTAATAGAACTAACTCTTAAGAGCCTAAAGAAATTTAATAAAAATACAGAGTGTTACATGACACCCTTAACTGAAAAATTATGAATTGAATCATAATTAAAAAATATTTAATTATAGTATAAAATGAGAAGTTGGGAGAAACATTTTCTCACAGCTAAAGACATCACATGCATGCTACGAAAAGTAAACGTCATTTTCCTAAATATCTAAATAAATTAAACTTTGGTATAAAAACTCTTCATCATTTTTATAATATTGTGTCTCCCAACGATTCATAATTCATAAACGAAAATGTGAAATAAAATAATATTCCAACCCAATGTCAATTATCAAAGCCGACCAATTATCTCATTAAACAATAATACAATCAACCAATAATTGTATTAATAATAAACTTTTGTATCAAATATATTTTTAGTCTCTAGAAAATTTAAGTCTTCAATTTTAATCTTTATAAAATAAAAATAAAAATTTTAATTTCTATAAAAAATTTAAAGAAACAGTTTTAGTCTCTACTAAAACAGAAACAGGTTTAACTGACTTTCAAATTTAACTAAATTAGAACATTATAAAAAGTTCTTTTATAAAAATTTAATTTTTTTTAACTACAGATAAATTATATATAAATTTTTTAAATGTCAAAAACTAAATATAAAAGTAACAAAAATTAGATCTGAAATTTGAATTTTAAAATTTTTTTTTGAAGAAAATTTTATATTGATGTTAACATACTTAAAAAAAAGTCATTTAAAAGTATATGATGATTTAACAATAAAAATTAAAACTGTATGTACGATGATTTTGTATAGACTAAAAATTATATTATTATTTTTAAAAAAAAAAAACTATATTAAAAAGTTAAAGTTTTATAAGAATTAAAAAAAATTGATCTAAACTCTTCAATTGGTTGAAATTTAAATTGACCCCACTAAATATATGTGCAAAATAATTTAATGGAACCCATTTAGCGTATGTTAGTTTTGGCGATGGGTCCATTCTTAATGTGCGTCTATTGCGATTGCGAAGCTACCATTTGTAGCTTTTAGTTCTCGGCTAGAAATTGTGCACCGACTAAAATTATTGTTGAACAATGCTTAATTTTTAATCATAATGGGGTTGAAAAGAGTGTGTTAGAGAATACTTGAACTCCTTAATTGAATATATGGGATTTTTAAATGATTGATGCTATTATTAATTTATTATGAGAGAAATGACATAATATATTGTAATAACAATTAGTGGTTGGTTCAAACTACTCTCTTCCGTGTTATAGTTACTGTGACTTTTGTTCATTTTTATGTATATTTAAAAAATATTATCAAATAAAATAAAGATAATAGTTTATTTTATCAAATTATCTTCTTTTAATTATTAATGTGTTTTTCACTATCATAACTACAAAGTAGAATATATTTATTTTGAAATAAATTTTTTTTCTCAAGTGATATTCATTGCGAAGGGAGTATTTCAAACTTCTAAGGTTTAAAGGCTTCGCTTTGGTGGACTTATTATACGGTCGAATCTGGCCATAGGTCTAATACAAAATGAACGAAAAATCAAATATAGTTACGCAACAAACATTTCACTACAAATTACTCTATTTGTAACAATGATTGTATTTTTTTTCATTTTACACATATTAAAAAAAATATAAACAGAATAATCATTTTATCAAATTATTTCCTTTGCTTAATTGCACTTTTTAGTTCCATATTTTTATTAACTCACATAATTGCTACTCCTATTTTAAAATCGGACAATTTTAGTCTCTTGTTCAAATTTTTTAACTAAAAAAAAAAAGATAATTTAGTATATTTGAAATAATGTAACATATGATTTCTTGATATAATATTATCTATATGTATTAATTATTTATATGTTAAGTTTAATTGCAATTTTGTTATCTTTATTTTCACAAATTCATGAAATTTGTTCCCTTATTTTAAAAGTCGACATTTTGGTTGTTTTTTTAAATTTTTAAACTAAAAAACGACAATTTGACGTATTTTAAATGTTATGACATACGATTTTATGATATAAAATCATCTAGATGCATTAATTATTCATATGTCGTTAATTAAATTTCAAAAAGTTCAAAGCTAAATTTTTAGATGGTTTTATTGTGATTTCATGGGTGTTAAGCCTTCTACATCATCGTATCATTTAAAACATGTTATATTATCATTTTTTAATTACTAAAACAATCATATTTTAAAATAGAGATATCCATTTCATAAATTGGTAAACATAGGGGAGACTAAAACTGCAATTAAGCCTATATGTTATTAATTACATTACAAAAATAAATAACTTCAAAAGTTGAAACGGAAATTTTTAAAGAGTTTTATTGTAATTTTTTGGGTATTAATCATTCACATCATCAGATCATATGTCATGTTGTTTAAAGTTTGTCACATCACTATTTTTTTAGTTAAAAAGTTTGAAGGATGAACCAAAATTGTTATATTTGAAAATAAGTTGATCAATTTTGTGAATAAGTGAAAATAAGAGATTAAAACTGCAATTAAGCCTATTCATTTTAATTATTGAAGTGTTTTTCACTAAATTCTAGAAGTGGTGTATATAGTAATAATTGAATGGTATAATAGAAAGAAAAAAAAATTAATTTCACTTAAAATTGTAAATGACATTATTTTGAGACACAATTTTCTAATAAGATACTCATTGTGAAATGTACGAAGTATAATGAATGTTGCTCAATAGACAATACTTCATATGCATATGATTACAATTGATGAATCTTTATCACTTCTCATTTTTTAAGCGTTTTAGTATTAGTTTTATTTAAATTTTTATTTCATTTCATATGGTTTTATAGTAAATTACATAATTTTGTAAAAAAAATAGTTTTAATCTTTTTGAATGATTTTCTACTGACCTTTTCTAATCAGACAAATTCTCATAACATTTTTTTCTTCTTATTTTGACGTCACAGATCAATTATATTGAGGAACGGACACTCAAGAAGTTATAGAGAATTACTACAAACGCGATATGCTTTTCATAGTGCAAAATGTCTTCTATTAGATTCTTGAGTGTAACATGGAGGAAGGAGCCAAGGCGCATTGCATAAGTCGTTTAGTTGTAGCATACTTGCTAATACAACTCCCTACCTTTGAGCGCAAGAAGAGACTCTTTTGTGCATTGCACTGACTTGTTGCACATTTATGAATTTTCGACTAGCACATTGCGTCCACACTCGTTGCAATGCACAAACACGCGTTCCTGGAGCCTTATAAGTCAAAAAAATGTGTTGTTTTATTAGGGTTGTGATTTTTGAATGCAATGGAGAAAACAACTACGCCTAACAGGAATCTTTGTGCAACATTTATGTGTAATTTTCTTAATGTTTTGTAATCTCTATCAAACATTTTGAGTAGCTAATTTATTTCCTGATTAAGGAATTCTATGAACCTACTTGAATCTATGTAATTTGATTTTATTATGCTATTTATGCAATTATAAAGTATTTGAATATTCATCTATTTTTTGTCTTAATGTTTTTTTTTTTTTGCGCTTGATCACCATG
>JBBPBT010000623.1:6967354-6978396 GCA_037974875.1 Cicer bijugum
ACTTAATAAATTTAAACATTTTATTTAAATATGTTAAAAATTTAAATTTTAAATATTTTAATATGCAAATAAATTTAATTACAACCGTAAAAACATGGAAAATATTTTATTTAACTCATAAATATCATATAAGTGTTATGAAGTTAATAAAAGTTTACATTTAAAAAAATAATAAAGAACTAGAAAAATCTTAAAAATTGATTAATATGAAAATCAAAACTTCAATTTTAAAAATAAAGAGATTAAAAATTTATTTTAGACAAAAAAAAAACATTTAAACTGATTCATTTTTATGAATATGTACATCTCAATTATAGAGGAGGTAGGGGAAATTTTCAATCAATTTGTAGGCAAAGAATCCAAAAGTGAAAGGGGAAAAATATAAAAGAAGACGAAAAGCATATAGGTAGCTTTATTTGTGTCTGCTCTCACACACTTAGATAATGTTAACTTTGAACTCCCAAAATAACAAAGACAAACAGAAGTGGCATGAGATGTGGCTATACAAAGTGTATATGAGACAAAATAACAATAATTTAGGTGGGGTTTTTCTTTTTTCTTCCATAGTAAATATATCAATAGTATTAATATATTTATTGTTGGTGTGCCGTAAGGGAAAAAGAAAGAAGGTAAGACTTTAGGGAATATTAATATAGAAGAGGACCCACATTAATTAATTAACTATATCGCACACGTATTTAGTTTCCTCGAGAATGGCTAGGAACCTATGTTTCTGTGCCATTGCCAAGGTGGACTAGAAACTTCTGATCTCCAATTCCAAGTTTGAACTTTCAAAGCAACATTTGTACATTGTCGTTAACACGTTGTTTTGGTTTTCAAAAAATCTTTGTCCTTCAAACATGGAGTGGGCATTACTTAATATGGTCCGTATTTGCTCTTCCTTAAATATTGTCGGTTACTTAGTATTTAGACTTCTTAATTCTTATCCTTGGACCAATATATCCTGTGATATGATCCAAATTTGTTAAATAAAATTTAATGGCAAGGTATAGTTATTATCAAAATACAACTGCAAAATTGAACTTGAAACATAATATTCATTCTAAATTGAACTATAATACTTAAAGATAAATTTGTTTAAATTTTTAATATCTATTTATACTAACAAAAATTGGCATTGTTTTAAGCATGGCCCAACACAACGGCAAAGCAAGCCAACTAATTTATTTATACACACACATGGTTGGGGTTCCTTCACATGAGTTTATCGAAGATAGCGAATAAATTAACTGATTTAATTTCGAAATGGTTGATAAAATTAGTATAAAATGATATAAAAATATATATTTTTAATTAATATTTAAACTTTTTTAATTAGAACAATGAGAGAAATATAAGAGAAAATAAAATTATATAGTCTCAGACACTATTTCAAGTAATTTGTCACAAAAAACGTTATAAACAAGAGAAAAAATACTATAAGTTATCAAACAGTTATATCAATAGCATTTAAATTTTTTTTCCTTGTCAGTCTAATCCATAATTTAATGTCATTGTAAATTATAAAAATATCCTTATATTAATTGAAGTGAATCATTATGCTGACTTGCATGCTAATTGAGGACACTCCTCTTTAATTTTTGATTCTATGCAAAATATATGGTATAATTCTTTACCTAAAAATATTAAATTGATTATTTAATTTTTTAATCACTTATATGATTTCTAGTTTAATTCCGTTGTTATAAAAAAAAATAGGTTAGTAAATATTTTTATGTTTTTGTGTAAAAAAAAAAAAATATTAAGTGTATTAAACTAGAGTAATGCTAGACATTAGGAAAACGTTAATCACAAAATTTGACGACAGGGTTACATAACTGACAATACATATGCAAACTGGTCAAATGAAAATTGAGTGAGGAATAAAAAGATAACAACCAACTAAAAAGTATATATTCGTTACTTTTCGTATGCATTGTTTTCGCACCATTCAGCATTTTCTATTAAACTATTATCCTTAATTGTTGTGAAAGTAATTAATTTTATTTATAACTGAGATTACAGGGTGTAAGACAATAACTCCAGACAATAACATGATGAAATTAAAGTACTTAAATTGTTAGTATCAAAATTATTATTTTTAAATCGTTATCATTTTATAAAAAAATTTGGTGATCGAAAAAATTTAGATATTATTTAAAAGATAGTATACTATCTAAAAGTACGATATCAACCTCTCAAAAATAGTTTAAAGATTAACGCTGATTTTTTTTTAGATAAATAAATTTTATAACAATAAAAATATAATATTCTATTAAAAATATGATATCTACCTTTAGACCAAAACGATATTAGCCATATCGATCTCTATTCTAAGTATTATGAATGTGACTAAAGTTGTTGTTGAATATTAATTTGTAGCAGCTATGAGCTACAATCAACTCACATAGAGTGGGGTATTCCTATGCCCAATGATCCAAACTCGCTCTCTTTGGATTTATATACCTGGTTAAAAACCAAATGATACCATAGTCCATTTCTCATCAAATGTTGAGTTTTATTTCATACTTCATTCATTATTATTCTAATTTTTTTCTCACCTACTATAGTTACTGGTTCATTGAGTCGATAGTTGGTTTATTACTACATACCAAAATATAAATAAAAAAAATACTTATATCGTAACCAAATTAAATTTAATTCAAATGCATATATTTTTAGTATATTTTATTACTCATTCTTTATTTCGAAGAGTATCATCTACTAACTTTTTAAACACTATGATGATATTTGAAAAGTGTCATTTACTAACTTTGTTTTAAGGAGAATCGTTCTTCTAATTATGATTACACTAATTATTGAAGTTAAGTTCGAAAGGTTAACACACAGTCAACATTTTTGGAATCATACAAGCCAAAATAAAAACCTTTGGAGTTTTTTCCGGATAAAACAACGCAGGGGTGTTTGTTTTATTATTAGAAAGTAATTCCTAGCAACGTGGAGGTTACTTATAAAGATTCATATCTTTGTTACAAAGTTAGAAAATTAATTGAAAGGAATAAAATATTCCAAGGAGCAAAATAAGTTTTCACTTATCCAGAGATTCCTTCTCAAGAAAATGGGTGGGAAATAAAAGTTTGTGTAGGAATAAATTTTCGGTAATTAGTTATATTTTAATTCTTACAAATAACTCTTAAAAACAAGTCTTAATGTTTTTTTATTCTTTTTAAAATTATAAAACTTTTACATTACGATTTAAGATTGTGGTGGTGCCTAGTAGGCTCCGGCCATTATCTCATACTCACTGGTAGAAAATTTGTTATTTGATTATTTATTCTAAATATAAGGTATGTATATAAAATTTTAGAGTATAAATTAGTATATTATAAAAAAAAAAAACATTGGAATTCTCTCTAATTCGATGTCTTGTACTAATGTTCCGGTTGCATTGATCGACGGTCCAATTAACAAATATAATTAATATTAACCAAACACAATTTTTATAAAATATCCAAGAATAAAATTCTAATTTTTATTTTCCAAAAAAAAATTATTCATTAGGAATTTTAGACTGTGAAATAGATGTCTCTAATTTTAAGTTTCTCAAAAGAAATTTCATGAATTAAAATATGTGAATGTCACCATCTATAAAAATAAAGTTAATTAAAGACTCACTATTTCAGAATTAAGTGTCGTTACTATTATAAATAAATTTTTACTTCTACATATTAGATTTTTTATAATTAATATGTTAAATTTTATGCTTAATTTGTGATTAGCATATGTTTCTCAAATTTTACTTAAAATCTCAAATAAAGATAATCTTTTGATAATTCTATAAATACAATTTAGATAAGATCTCAAATACAGATAATATTTTGATAATTCTAAAATACAATTTAGATAGTATTTATAAGAATATTTAATATATTGATGCATTGATTCAAATTTGATATACAATTTGCTTTATATTTAATATGTATGAGTTTTGTTATTAAATTAAAATAAAAATAAAAAAATAAAAAAGCGTTTTGACAATGATAGTAGAATACTTGAAAAGATCTATTCTTAAAAATATGTACCTTACTAGTAGTTGATAGTAGAATACAGGAATCAATAAGTCATTTTTAGTGCCATACCTTTATATAGAAACGTGGACATTTCTTTATTTATTTGATGTCATTTTATGAATGGTACTATATACTCCGTACTTTGATTATAATGATGTGATATTTCACTGGTTGGCAAAACAAACAGAGGCCTAATAAGGATCAATTTTGATACCAAAAACAATAATTAATGTCGCATGAGAATCTTGGTCAATGATTTTAATTGCAATCACATTAATGCTTGTTGTCGCATTCCACTTGTTGATATGGTAGAGAACTCTGGTTTACAAACACAATGTGGTGGCAGAGAAGAAAAAAAGTAGGGTCTTATTTATTAATATAAATATCTGTGAAATTTAGAAACATTTAAGAAACAATGTATGATATATCTTATATTATTTTGAATTTATTTTCATAAATTTATTTTCATAGATTATTTAAAATATTTAATGAAAACAGTTTGAATATATTTTATCATTTTATTATATAAATATATAATTTATTTCTAATTATTTACATAATAAATATTTATACTATAAAAGTTTATTTAATTAAATTGTATATTGCAATAGTGTTTTGGGATCCAAATTATGTTATACATTTTTAAAATTTTAGTTTTAGCGGTGTATTAAATATTTGTTAAAGTTGTATAGGATCATTATTATCTCAAAATTTTAGATGTTACATGCGAATTATAAATTGAGTGTCTTTTTTATAAGTTATATATATATATATATATAGTTAA
The DNA here is from genome assembly GCA_037974875.1 of Cicer bijugum. NCBI lineage: Eukaryota > Viridiplantae > Streptophyta > Magnoliopsida > Fabales > Fabaceae > Cicer > Cicer bijugum. The sequence continues at coordinate 6,972,170 of JBBPBT010000623.1, forward strand.
TTATTATACATTGTTAGAAAAATTTGACATTATTAATAAATCATAAAAACTTATATTTAGAAATAATTATAATTTAAGTTAAATATAACTATTTATATATTTGACTTTAGAATTAAAATAATTTAGATTAAATAGTATGTTATGTTTTTAATGATATAGTGTATACAAATTAAATTTTATAGAAAATAAAGTAACACTTAAATTTGACAACAATAAAAAACTTTGAAACATGTATAACATGAGTTATGACTATAGAGATTAATTTGGAACTTGTGTAGGGACTTATTGTGCTGACTATACAAGCTAGTGTACCATCACTAAAACCACCATCATGTGACCCAACAGTTACATGTCAAGAAATTAATGGTGCAAAAGCAGCAATGTTTTATGCCGGACTCTATCTAGTGGCGCTCGGAGTTGGAGGAATTAAAGGATCGTTGGCGCCGCACGGCGCCGAGCAATTCGATGAAGACGATGTAACTGGAAGGAAGCATAGATCAACATTCTTCAACTACTTCATCTTTTGCTTGGCATGTGGTGGTCTTATTGCTGTTACTTTTGTTGTTTGGATTGAAGATAATATTGGGTGGAAATGGGGTTTTGGAATCGCTACTATTTGCATATTTTTGTCTATCCCTGTCTTCTTGGCTGGTTCTCCTAAATATAGGAACAAAATCCCTACTGGGAGTCCACTTACAACCATTTTTAAGGTAACCACTTCATCCTCTATAATTATTTGGTACTTTCCTCTTATTTTATCGACTTAATTGCAGTTTTGGTTCTTCTATTTTACTTGAATCACAAAAGTAACAAAATTTTGATTCAAGACTTGATGAAACATCATTTTTTAAAGCTACACTACACCATTTATGATGATAGATTTCAAGTACATCTTGAGACATGATGTGATTTAAACAAATTAAAATTTATCAAATTTTAAACCAAAATTGGGGAAAAATAAAATGAGAGACTATTTTTGCGATTCATTTAAAATAGAACGATCAAAACTACAATTAAACTTATTTTATTTTAATTGTTCTATTTGTTATATTTGTTTGTTTTAAATTATTTATTATTTTTTGAATGAGCAGGTTCTGATTGCTGCTTCATTGAACAACTGCATCTACAAAAACTCTAGCAGTGCTGTTGTGAATATGACATCAAGCCCATCAAATCCAAACTTGACTAGAACACAACAAGAGGAAGAACAAACATCCAAAGAAATCAAACAATCTATTGCCCCAACAAACACACTAAAATTCCTAAACAGTGCAATTGAAAACGAAACAATAAAATGCTCTGTTGAGGAAGTAGAAGATGTGAAAGTAGTATTAAAAATACTACCAATATTTGGTTGCACAATTGTCCTAAATTGCTGTCTAGCTCAACTATCAACATTCTCAGTTGAACAAGCTGCAACAATGAACACAAAAGTTGGTTCCTTAAAAGTGCCACCAGCCTCATTACCAATTTTCCCAGTAGTATTTATCATGATCGTAGCACCAATTTATGACCATATAATAATCCCATATGTCAGAAAAATAACAAAATCAGAAATGGGAATCACTCATCTCCAAAGAATTGGAATTGGATTAGTACTCTCTATAATTTCTATGGCAATTGCAGCTATAGTTGAAGTGAAAAGAAAAAGGGTAGCAACAAATTCAGGTGAGAAATATATAGGCGGTAACAACCCGCAAATAAAAATTAGGTTTGATTCTATTTTTCATCGTTATATTTTATCACATTTATGAAAATTGTCTCACTATTTTAAAATTAAATTTTTTTATCATTTAATTATCATATTTGTTGCAACGCTGGTCTAACTTATAATTTTTAGTCTCAATAGTGGTAATTTTTGTCAGTCAAAATCTACGTTGGGATCAAAACTGAAACAAATGTAATAATTGAGAGAAAAAATAATAATTTTAAAAATAAAGAGAAAAAAATGTCATTGAACCTAAAAACTAAGTGGGTGAAAAAAAAAAGTATACATCCTTTAATTATTTAAAAAATAACCATCATTTAATTCTTTCTTCTTTTCAATATTTTTCAGGTCTACTTGATGATGCAACAAAACCATTACCTATCTCATTTTTTTGGATTGCTTTTCAGTTCTTGTTTCTTGGATCAGCTGATCTTTTCACTATGGCAGGGTTATTGGAATTTTTCTTTACAGAAGCACCAATTAAAATGAGATCTTGGGCCACATCACTTACTTGGGCTTCTTTGGCTGTAGGTTATTACCTAAGTTCAGTGATTATATCAATAGTTAATAGTGTCACTGGTAAATCATCTCATAAACCTTGGTTATCTGGTTCAAACCTTAATCACTATCATTTGGAGAGGTTTTATTGGCTTATGTGTGTACTTAGTGGGTTGAATTTTCTACATTACTTGGTTTGGGCTATTAGGTACAAGTATAGAGGAACAGGAAACTACAAGTGATGAGTGTAGATTAGAATGGTTAAAAAAATGAAAATTTTCAAATGTCACTTCATTTTGAAGTACTTTAAGTTTACAAATTAAGCTTTTGTTCAAAATTTTGTCATCTTCTATAGTTGTAATTGTTCATACTTCTTTTTTAGGAAATAATTATTCATATTTGCACTTGCTTTTCAGTACTTATATAATAAAATTTACATTTTATAAAACTTATATATAGTGAAGGACAAAGAAATATAAAACATAAGTCTCTCATGAAATATAAGTTTTATAAATTTATTTGTCACTCATGAAACATAACTTTGATAAAAACTTATGTTTTAGATTTCTTTGTCCCTTAATGGACCTTGCTTTAGAGCTGAACTAGATTTTTCTTCACCCACATGATAGAAATCGGGTCGCAACAACCCATTTTGACCCGATTCGATCTCTCTATTTAAGCAACGAAATACGACAATATTTATACAATTTTGAGTGTAGTGCAATAATAAGAGAAACTCCTATGATATTTTTAATGACCATCAAGCTAATCGTGAAAACTTTCAAATTCAAAAGTATATAGGGTTCTTCACGGATCTGAATTAAATGATCAGTTTCTCGCGATTCAGTTAAAAAACAATCGATTATTTTGTTTAGTTTTTGTATAATATAACAAGAGTAGGAATCAAATGAAGTTAAACGAAAAAGAAAAAACACTTAGGGGTTTACGCATAGTGTCGGAGACTCGTAGTTCGTGAGCATTGAAATTACACATAATTTTGAATCAATTTTTTCAAATGATTAATGGACTTTGTTCACCATATATAGATTAGGAATCACTCATAAAAAATAATTCATGATTAATAAATCTATTGATGAGAAATTTCAATCAAATATACGCAATATTTTAATCTTAAAAATTGACTTTTAACCAAAAAAAAACTTTCAAAACAATTATACATAAAAATATCTCATTCTACCATTAAACCATAAGATATAAAATATAATGAATATTTTAGGTCTCCACATTTTGATGTTATATGCGGTGACCCAATAAAAAATTGACACTAACTATTAGTGATGACAATTTTCAACAATTTAGAATACCACCCATATTTTAGTGAAAAGGTATAATAGCCATAAAATGTATATATGACTATGATTCTAATTTATGGAATATTCACTAAAACCAAAGTTATAGATACAAAGTATGATATATTGTATAACTAATTGAATTTGAACACGTGCCTATTATTGTTGTAATATCCACGACCTCTGCTCTAAGAAGAAGAAACGACCTTTGTTCTATGAATTTGGTGGCTTCGATAAGACTAACCTATTGGGTCGTCAACTTATATAAGCATCCTTGTGGGTAAAAACTTCTAAACAATCTAATAAAATGAATAGCTCAAACTCATCACAAGTTGTTCATATAGGATATAATCCCAAACATAATATTCATTTTATAATATAAAATAAGTGCATGATAAATAAGTGACACTAATATTTTAATTACTGAATTGAATATTATCCATAAAATTCAACAGTGAAGTCATTGATGTAGTCCGCAACATAAAATATATCAACTATAAATTTTTGAAAAATCCTACAATGCATAACCATTTTATGTGTCATATATCAATTGGATTTTCTAGTATCGAGAGACCTATATAAAACATTGATTTTGTCATTACATGCATTGGATTTATAGGATTGAATGACAAAATGAAATAAATGAATTATAAGATTTGGATTAAGGGTGTTTCCAGGTTGAGTTGAGTCGATTTGAGTCAAATCTAATACCTGAACGAATCAATTTTATTTGGGTTGGACTGAGTTCTCAATCTATGATTTTTACATAAAATATGAACCAAATCAAACCAACCTGATTAAAAACATAAAATTATATCACAACATATCACTCAATACTTAAAATACACCTACAAATACAACAAAAAAATTTAAATTAATTAAATTAACAATAAATCTTTAAATAAAATTGAACAACTAAATTATAACTTTACATCAATAATAGAAATAATAACTAAAAATGTTTATATTGTGTCAATGAGTTGGATTCGTGGGTCCACGAGTTCAAAATGTCAAATCCACTACTCGAATGGAACATTATTGAATTTAAATGGGTTGTTTTAGGTTAGCCTCAAATTTAAATTGGTTAGGTCAAAACACGAGGTGCTTTGGTTTGGTTGACTAGGTTTGCGGGCTTACCCTTACCCATGATCTCCCTTAGTTTGGATAAAGAAAAACAAAACTGATTTGACTAAAAGATTGTGAACCACAATTTAATTGTGTCTTAAATATAAATGGAGGGGTTGACTTAAAGATTGTGAATCACAATTTAAAAATAAAGATTCATGTCGAAGATTGAACAACTCTTTTGTAATTTGTAGGTCCTTACGATCCTTACCATGACCTGGAAAATCTTGTAGATTTTTTTTATAAGTAAAAATTAGTAAATTATTTGTTAAGTTAGTTTTTCCAGGTTGAACCTGAGATCTTCTTCTTAAATCTTGTTCACCATCTCTTAACTCACCAACCGAACTATATATGTAGAATACAAAATCTAATAGATGATATTTCATATCTCGAAATAGAGTTAAAAATTTGCACCTATTAGAAAATCTACATTCCACCAAAAAAAATATTTACCTAATTGCAAATAATATACATATAAAATTGGTATAAAAGTTAAAAAGATCATATTTAAGATTTAAAATTTAATTAATTACCTTGGAGCACTTTTAAATTCATTTCTCCTTGTCAAAACATCACTTAGTAGTTTAGAATCATGAATTGAATCCTCCCATCCACTAAAAACATACATGAATTTCAAATTAAAGTTACAAGTAGCTAATATATTTTGTGATATCTTTTCCTGACGATGACAATAACTACTTACATCTTACCAATGCTGAATTATGTGTACCATCAATAGTTAGAATAAAACCATGTAACGAAAATACATATTTATTAAATACAATTTTGGTACAATTAGATAATAATGATCACATGTGTTGAAGTAAGGATAAAATCTTGTGTTTTCCCTTATTTTAGTAGATTTAGCCATTAAGTCGGGTGATATGAAGTTCATGGCCTTCAAAATTTTGTGAAAATTTTCACTTGCAAGCATTTTTTTCAACACAAATAAAGCTTATATCCACCAAATTAAGGGTGTTATTTCTCTATTGATTATGCATAACTTTTGGAATACATCAGGATACATTTTATATACTAGTTGAACACTTGTTTGATCATCATTCAATATTTGATGTATATTGTGACTAGGTGTACATGTAAGTTCGAGATGCAAAAAAAGCTCCAAATATCTAAGCTCTACTTATAATCTCTCTTAATTGATATCTCTCAATTGATAACATATTTTTAAACCTTAGTCTATAAAATTGTTATTTTTTGAAGGGGTAAGTGAGGGCTTATGATCACTTTTTTCTATGAGGTGAGACTTATTTCAATTTTTTTAATAAAATTTTATTATATTTAAATGTTTTTAAAAATAAAATAAAAAATCTCAAAACAAATTGATATTTGAATATTTGAAAACTAACGATAAAAAGTGGGTTTATAAAACCTGCTTCACAAAATTTTATTTATTTTTGAAATTTCTTTTAGTGGAGTCTTTTGACCATTCTATTATGTGAGATTTGACTAATAAATAATAAATTTATAAAATTGACCTCTACAAATATAAATATAATATTTTATGCTAACTTTGAAAAGATATATATTCCAATTAATCCATACTATATCACCCAGAACAATTTTTC
>JBBPBT010000623.1:6978815-7018247 GCA_037974875.1 Cicer bijugum
CATACTTAAAAAATAAATAAAACTTAATTTTAAAAAAAAAATGTTAATGATTATTTTTAAGAGTCTTATAACGATTTAAGAGGAGTTGGACTCACAAGGAGGTAATGAGTTCAATTTATCTCTTTAAGAAAACTACAATTAATTAATAACATTGATTATTTTTTTAAATGATTATTTTCATTTTCATAAAAGATAGTAAAATAAATGTTACTACATACCCCTAAATATAAGACTTGCTAGTGATTTTTTTTTCTTTTTTAAAAGATATTTTTTATTTTTTCAACTGCATTAATTATTTATTTACAAATATTTTTATATAATATGTGATAAATATTATAATAAAACTATAAATTAACTTTTTCTCTTTAAAAATAAATTCATAAAACAATTTAAATTATCAAGAAATTAAATATTACAACCAACTTCTTCCGTAAACTAGGCTTATATATAAGAAAATAATAATAACTAATTAGTAATAATAATTGAAATCCATTAAATGATAAAGTTGTTGAAATGGGCGATTGGGCAGACAGACAGGCAGACACCACTAAAAACGGTGCGTTTCAGTTATTATCGAATTAAGAAATCGGTGTTCGTTCAGTGTGGAGAGTGAAGAGTAAGCAGATTCAGATCGAGATTGAAGTGAATTGGTTGGTAGTAGCAGCAAAACCAACTCCAATTCACATCATCAGATACATTCTTCTTCCAATTTCAATTCCCATAGTTAGATCCCTCTTTCCTTCTTCACCACTCCAATTTTCCATTTCCATTTTCATCATTCATCGAATCTCCAATCACTTACACTAATTTCTTCACTCTCACTTCACCACAAAAATTAAAAATACTCACTAACTCTTTTCATTTTCTCAACTAACTCAAAAACCCTAACCACTCACTTTTTTAATTCAATTACTTTTTCGAATTATCATAATTTGTATTTTTCAGGTATCGAACTCTTGTACAATGAATTTCTTGATGCGTTCTACGTCACAAGTTTATTCAGACAGAGATAAACCTTCGTCGATTCCAGAACCTCGCGTTGATCCGCTTCCTCCACCTTCTCCTCCTCTTCAAGGCTCTCAGTCTTTGGAGAGTCTTTTGACGGCGGACCCATACGTTCAGTATAGCACAGTTGAACGGTTTGAGGGAGAAGTTGACTGCGAAAACGGCGATTTGAAAAATGATGTAACTTTTTTGGCCAAGCATTTGGATGTGTCTGAAGATGAAGGATGGATTGCCATTCCATATAGTATGTTTTTAGAATTTACATAGTTAGTAAACCCAATGGATCAGACTCCTCTAAACTGAGCAATTTACTTTCGAGAGTAAAGTGACAAATCAACTGTTGATATTATATGCACTTGCATTAAAAATCATGGGTGGTTTAAATACTATTTGACTGTTGATTTTCTCACTTTACTTACTACTTACTTTGGAAGAGCCAAATCCAAATCGGATTTGACTATTAGTGTTATTGGGTTTTAAAGTAGTGTTTTGTATACATGATAGAACATATAAGATGTATTATGTGCTGCGTTTTGGTGTGCTGCATTCTAAAAATAGAAAGTGATGTTTGTTAGACTTGTAAGAGCTTAAAATGAGGTGTATAAAAATGGTATTTTATTTGAAAGGTGGAACCAAATGAGTACAGGATGGTTATCATCGTTTTGTTCTGTTCTCGTTCACCAAACAATTCCTAGGGGTTATGGTTGAGTGAGACTACACATCACAAATGATTTCTAGTTTTTATTTGTTTTATAGAGTGATTTGGATTCTCTGCAATCACTTATTCACACGATTTTGGATATCGGTTGTTAGTTTAAAGATCAGACTACTGTTATTAGGATATATATTTTAAAGCTGATTTGGTGAAGTCAAAAGATGAGTTGTTTGATTTTCATCCAACGATCAAGATCCCTTGACTGCGTGATTGTGTGTTTTCCCTTACTGCGGGGAATCTTGATCCGTGTTAGAGATAGAACATTAGATTAAAAAATGGTACTTGATATTTTGATTATTTTACTGAGGGTGGAACTATGGAGGACTGAACAAAACTGTTTGATTCAGTTGTCTGTTTGTCAAATCGTAAGTGACATGAATTTTGGACATAGGTAAAATTATTATTACAAGACAATTATTGTTAGCATACAGTTTGAAGTGGTAGGGTTTAGAATTTGAAGTTAGGGGAGTAGTTTTTTATTGCCTTTGCTTTTATATTGTCTGTTCTGCTTGTTGTAACTTGATATATCTGGTTCCAATTTTTTTTAATAGAAGAGCTTCCTGAAGACTGGAATAATGTGTCAGATATTCAGTCCCTGCGTCCTCTAGACCGTTCCTTTCTCTTTCCTGGTAAGATACTTTCGTTATTTGGAGCACTAATCTCGGTGTTGAAATATGTTATTTGGTCTGCTAGCTCATTTAGAAAGTTAGATGGACCTAATTTATACCTGTGATTCAGGTGAACAAGTTCATATTGTGGCATGCTTGTCTGCATGTAAGCAGGATACAGAGATTATCACTCCATTTAAAGTTGCTGCCTTGATGAGTAAGAATGCAATAGGCCACAGTCCTAACAAAGAAAATGGGAATATCGAGAACAGAAATAATTCAGTACCCGGAGAAGCACAACTTAGTCCTAGTGGTCGAGATCAGAACAATGAAAACCTGCCAAATGCAAAGACTGATCACTCAGCAAATGTTTCTTCTGATGAGTCCTTACTAAGGATGGAGGTTCACAGAAGACAAACTGCATCATTGTTGGAAAAGTTCAAGAGTTCTCACTTTTTTGTGAGGATTTGTGAATCTGATGAGCCACTTTGGTCTAAACATGGTTCTTTAGAAAATTCCATCTCTGAAATAAATGACCAAAGAATCTCAACAATTGAAGTGAAAGAAACTGCAAAACGTGTGCCTTCTATTAGTGCAGTCATTGATCGAGCAAATTTCGATGCAACTATTTCTGGTGGAGTGGCAAGAAATTCTGTGAAGTGTTGTGCCCTACCTAATGGAGACATAGTGGTATGTGCCATATAATGTTGGTATACAATCCAACATTTTCTTGAACTGAAGTTTTTGTAGTTCTTTAAGTTCAACTGTCAGTTGGGGCATTATTTTTAGGTTCAATTTGGGACTGATTACAAAGTTCTCCCCCTCATCCCTTTTGATCACATATATTTCCCATTTCCCTAACATGCACACATACTAGCCTCTTGGCCATCATTTACTTACAATATGCAATTATTTGTAACTTTTAGATGCAATCTATATGTGTGTGCACGCACCTGTGCCTTGTTCATATTAGGCTAGAAATAGTGTTTAGATCCAAGACATGAAATTCAGTTCATTTATTCACCCTGATTGTAAAACTCATAGATGAGGTTGTGCTATGAGTTGTTGCATACTCAGCTCTGGTTCTTCCAGTAATTGCATTATCAACATTTAAAATCTTTATATTTCTCCATGGAATTTGGAGCAAAAGATTTCTATATGGTACTTGGGCTGTTAGGGAGTATATTTAACTTATGTAATTATCATCATTAATGAAATTTCTGGGACATATGTTTTGTGCTGGGAAATTATTGCTTTGTTCTAGTTGGTCCCTTCTCTTCAGTGAATTTGAGGGGCTTTTTTCCATGCTTCTTTAGTACACCCTCTGGAATGAATTATAAGCAAAACTAGGCTTATTGTTTTGGAATGAAATATAAGAAAAACTAAACTTCTCTCATTTTAATGATAGTATTTCTAAAACACCCTCCATTTAATGTAACTTTTTCTATTTCCAATAACCAAATTTATTAGTTATGGAGGATAATTTGGGCAATTGACTTGATTTTTATTGTGATTGCATAGATTAAATATGATCAATTACCTTCTATTTTTACTTATATTTCGTATTTCATTCCGGAGGGAGTACATCATAAGATCTTTATGAAATATTCCTATGAACTCAAGGGAATCAAGAAGTGTGTTTTTATAACTTGATTTTGAGGAATTTTTGGTCTTCAATGCATAAAATTCTCCTAATTATGCCTGGATAATCTCATTTACTCAGATTACTGATCTGATTCTATTTTCCTGTTTGGAAGGATCCAGGTTCTTTTACAGGTGAATGTTGGTGTTGATTTTCTTAGAGACCCTTGTATAGAAATTCTCCAATATGAAAAATTTGAAGAGAAAACATTGTCTTTTGAGAACCAGGACAATTCAGTTTCTACAAATCAGGATCCATGTGGAGAATTATTGAAATGGATACTTCCATTAGATAACATTTTCCCCCCCGCTTCTCGCCCGCCATCTCCTCTTTTGTCTGCAAACTCCGGAATCGGTAGCACCTCTCAGAGATCATCCAATCCTTCAGCCCCATCGAGCTCTCAAATCTTCTCTTTTGGCAGCCATTTTAGAAGTTATTCCATGTCATCATTACCTCAAAGTACAAGTGCACCAACTATTCCTTTGAAAGCAGCTAGTTCCAAGCCAAATTTTGACATTGATGATTGGGACCAGATCTCATCTCAGAAGTTTTTAAGGAAAAAAAATGGGGCGGAAGAACTCTTATCTTTTCGAGGTGTCTCATTGGAGCGTGAAAGATTTTCTGTTTGTTGCGGATTGCAAGGTATCTATACCCCAGGAAGAAGGTGGAGAAGGAAGCTTGAAATAATACAACCTGTAGAGATTCATTCTTTTGCTGCAGACTGCAATTCAGAGGATCTTCTGTGCGTCCAAATAAAGGTTTGAACTCTCGTACTATTTTTTGAGAGTGGGAGTGGGGGAGTGACCATTTATACTGTCAATTATTGCCATTTTTAGTTTCATGAATATTTTTAAGCTGTTCTTCAGAATGTTGCTCCTGCACATGCTCCGGATATTGTCATATTTATAGATGCCATTACAATCATATTTGAAGAAGCTACAAAAACTGGACCACCGTCATCATTACCATTTGCATGCATTGAAGCTGGAAATGACCATTCTTTACCAAATTTAGCCCTCAGGTTGTTTTTCTTATTCTGTTTTTTAGTGTTTCTTATATTGCTCCTTATCTGATATCATTTTACATTCCCTATGTTATTCAGTTCTATATATTCTTTTGCTGAGTGATTCTAAATCCTGCAAAAGAGGGGAAAATTGTTTCACTATGCCATGTGATCTATCCCCTTGCCCTCCTGCAAATTTGTGAGGAATGGTTTTCTTAATTTTTAGCAAACTAAGGGACGGGGTTCCAATTTGTCTAATTTATATGAATCATTTCCCCTTTTCTTTCTGTGAAAGACATTCCTTCCTATAGCTTATTCTTCTATTACCCCAATCAAAACATTAGTTTACTAAAATAGCTATGCCAACTTCGCTCTGTTATTGTGCCAGGAATTTGGGGTTAAAGATGTAAGGGTAGGGTTATGGAATGCAAGACTAATTTAAAAATATATATTAAGATGAACTGTGGTTTAAAATAATTAAGATAATTTGATGGACGAATATCATTTAATGTTATTGAGGCCTTTTCTGGCTAGGAGCAATGATTCCAATTATGTATAAATGCTTATGGATAGGATTTTGATTTACTTGTTAATATGAAAAATATAATAAGGCATAAAATACAACAGCCTTATCCCACTAGGCAAGGTTGGCTACATGGACCATACCATAATGTTCTATCATGAGTTATATCTCTAGTAAACTATTGGCCTCTATTTATTGCAGAGTGAGAAATAAGTAGATTAGGTAAATAGTTAAGGGTACTGTAGGAAAAAGATAAATAATTTCATCAAAATTTAATGGTTTTCTTGGTACGCATAAATAACCTTAAAATGACAATTATAATAAGTAGCATATCGTTTTTTTTATTTATTTATTTATTTATTTCCTATGCTCCGTCAATTATAATAAGGAGAGGGTTGTGTTGGGCTGTCAACGGCCAATGTAAAACTTAGTTGAATCTCTCTGCAATAATAAGGCATAAAAAATCCAAAAAATTTCATTGGAGAATGCCATATTTATCTTCGTTTATGGACCCAAAAATGTTTTCCACTCAGATGGTGAAGAAATTGTGTTTCACGAACACAGGCATGTATCTTAGGGTTAAATCAATCTGATCAGCTGTCTGCTGTTAGGAAAATCACTACTTAATTGATAAATAAAATTGGTGAAATTCAGAATTTGGTTTATGTAGTTAGCTTTAATATTCTTCATCTTATTAGAAGTTTCTAATTACAGGAGAGGTGAGGAGCATTCTTTTATCCTTAAACCTTCAACTTCAATGTGGAATAATCTAAAGGTTCTAGATGAAAGTCCTCGCTTTTCAAAGTTGCAATCTGGAAGCCCAGCATCAAAATTAAGTCTTTTCTCCAATAGTGTTGACAGGAGTAACATTTCTTCTATTGACGATCAGTATGCAGTTATGGTGTCATGTCGATGCAATTATACTGGTAAGCCTTTTGTCCCCTTGGTTTGTTCTACTTTACCAATGAATATTAAGGTGCTAACTAGTATTCCCCCCCTTGGTTTTGTGCTTAATACAGCATCAAAATTATTCTTTAAACAACCAACCAGTTGGCGTCCACGTTTGTCGAGGGATATTATGATTTCTGTTGCATCTGAGATGTCAGGAGAGTCTCCAGGACCTTATGAAAGAAATTCCCAACTTGCCGTGCAGGTCAATATATGTTTAAATTTTGATTATCTCGAGTTGGGATCTTGCATTATAGCTTATTTTTAGTCTGCTTTGATTATTCTCCTACTAAAATTACAATTCAATCTAACTGCTGCTACTTTGTCAGGTTTTGACTCTTCAAGCTTCGAATTTGACATCCGAGGATCTAACTTTGACGGTGCTTGCTCCAGCATCTTTTACTTCACCCCCTTCAGTGGTCTCTCTGAATTCACCCGTCACTCCAGTGAGTCCTTTTATTGGTTTCACAGATTTTTTGGGAAGGATAAATGGTGAAAGGCATATTGGTGCTGCCCAGGGGCAAAGCTTCATTTCCCTTGTAAAAGAAAATGAAAAACAAAGTGATGATGTCAGACCTCAGACAGTTTCTACGACTAATGATGTCGTTCCTAGTTCTGGCCTGAGTTGTACACATCTGTGGCTCCAAAGTAGAGTTCCACTGGGGTAATATATTATTAATGCCGTGTTTTTATTTCTGGGATTTTGTTTATACTAGCACTGATCAATTTAAAACCATGTATTCTCCACGTCAGATGTATCCCGTCTCAATCTACAGCCACCATTAAGCTTGAGCTACTCCCGTTGACTGATGGCACAATCACTCTCGACTCTTTGCAAATTGATGTCAAAGAAAAAGGTATGGATCACCACCCATTTGATGATGCTTTTTCTTGTTAACAAAATAGATGTTTGGGAAATTGCACCCATTGTGGTATTGGTTTCTGTATTTATGCAGTACAATATAATTATAGTGGACACAAATACCCTGTGCATATTAATCACATGCATATAAAAACTCAATTCTCAACACTCCCCCCTAAATTGGGCCCAATTTGTTACAGATACCCTACCCTACTCCAATTGAGTTCCTTGGTGAAGATGTTAGCAAGTGTTCTCTTGTTCTAACATGTACAGTAAATACAAGCCCTTGCTGAATCTTTTCATGAATTAAGTGGCAATATTCCTCTGTTTCTTTCCTGCATGAAGTCAATTCTCAATTAATATGACATCCAACCCAACCTGTATAAGAAAACGTTACTCTGTTTTGCCCATTGTTTTCATAGAGAGCCCTATGACTCGTAACTTTTTTCAGATATCTCAAAATGTGCAAAACTGCATCGTAATAAGAACTTTGAGAAGATGACATGAATTAATTGACGACATTTCCTGGGTAGGAAATGTTTGGACATATTGGTTAGATAGTTAAGTTTACCAATGCCATTTAAGGTTATGAGCAAGGTTGTCAAACTTGATTGTTTAAGTAAACTCGTTTTACCTAGGTGAACTCGACTAGTTAACTCGAATCGCCCTCATATTAATATATAATTAATAATAATATATACATGATATATATACTTATATGTTACCATAAATACATAATTTTAACTCAATTATAGAGAAAATATTAAATAACCATGATAAAAGTGTCATACTTATAAACTTGTGTTAAAGTTAGACATGATGAAAGTTAAACAAGGCTTCATTGTTTTTACATAAATTAATAAAACTAGTTTAATTAACAAATATAAAAAAAAGAAACTGTAAAATAAAAAAAAATTATATGCCCAATACTTATTATCAAGTAGAATAAAACTGTTTTTAGAAGATAAAAATGATCCAAATGTTAACAAGATAGGATAATAGCATAGTATTGCTGTTTAGACTTTCAAACATTTAGGTCCACATTGGAAGGTTGTTCAAAATGGAGAAAAATATTATCCATAAAACCAACACATGGTGCCTGTGTAACTTGGATTCAAGTGATATCTAAGGTATGCATTTAATGCGCCATTTTCTTCCTTTACTGTATCCAATTAATTGGTTTTTATTTTTATAGGTTAAATGGTTGAATTTCACCATTTTTTTTAAATAATTAGTTCAAACATTTGATTAGATACTAGTTTGTAGGTTTATGCGATTTTAACCAAGTTTACGAATTAACTCGCAATTTCAGTTGAGTTAACTTGGTTAGATCTCCGAGTTTATAAGATTTCGAGTTTACTACAGAGTTAACTCCAAATGGCTATCTAAACTCATAAAATCATACGAGTTTATGAGTTAACTCGCGATTTTGACAACCTTGGTTATGAGAATTTCTGGATCAGATAGCAACTTGCCATCATCTGGAGTGTGTTAACATATCGAACCATTGGATGTCAGAAGGTTTGGTTCCCCACATGCCAACCTCAGAAAGTGATTGAGAAAATTCCCCGTTTTACTTCTTTCATGAAGTACTTCAAAGTTCCTTGTATGGTTCCCCACCGCCAACCTGCCAACCTCCGTGACTAGCATGTTGTGTCCATGAAGGATTATTTTGGATTTCTTTTGGAAGAAGGGAAAAAAGTAGAGGGACAAAAAACTCAATAGAAAAATAGAGCTGTGGGCCAGCTCTCTGCATTTATATGCTGTATGTCTGTACTACACTTAGTACAATATAGTGCAAAGGGGACATACCCTCTGCACAAAAAGGACATGCCTCAAATTATCTATGATGGATGACATACCTATGTACTTGAGCTTGTATTTAAAGAAATATTTGGTCAAATACTTCATATGGGATGATGAGAAGATGAACTAATAACTCATCGGCATAGCAATAAATATTGCTACTTAAACCAAGCAAATTATAGTCATGCATATTATATGATATGGTCTTGTATTGGTTTCCCCCTGCTGTAGTATTTCTGTGTAAAGCTTCATCTGGCTTCATTTTCTATTGTTATTTATTCTGCGTTGGATTAGTAATTTATTTCCAGTTCTCCAGTGATTACTTTAGGTATTTACACTTGCAAACTGCAAAGCATATGCTTTACATATATTTCACTCAAATATTTTTACCATGTTCGGTGTATTATACATTCTGGTTTTAAACAGGTGTTACCTACATCCCTGAGCGCTCACTAAAGATAAATGCAACTTCTAGCATTTCGAAGGGGATTATTTAGTATCGACAAGCTGGTTGCATTTCATGAAACATGTTATCTGGGGCTGTAGAAGCAAAATGGAATGATTTGTTTGCTTGGATTTTAGAGTTGCTCTTGTGACTTGCTCACTTGACTTGCACTCAGTGGCACAAAGTATCTCCTTTACTGGAGGAGCGCCGTGATCGAGTTGGTGTGTTTATTCATCTAGAAATAGAGCTTCGCATTTGTATTGTAAACCACGAGCTTAAGAATAGATGATTGTTACATACCCCTTTAAGGGGAAGAATGTAATTTTAATAGATAAATCTATTTTTTGTGAAGATGTACGTATCCGACTTCAGATTTATGGCAATTGACATCAGTGGATGCAAAGCATTGTAATGATGGATTTTTTTTATTGACACATTAATACACATGGTTGATGTTTGTGACTTGAGTAATTTGCCCCTAGCTTTTTTAAAATAACAGAAGCACGCATTTCTGTGGCCTGCTTATTTTATGGAGAACATTTTAACATTACTCTATATCTGAGATTTTATAACCAAATTTGGCTTTTATGCATGGGAAACATGGTTCCTTCCAGCATATTTTAGCCATCCTCTTCCCCCTTTTATTACATATACACACAAAAATCTAATTGTCTCTAAAGTCGTGGACAAGAATTAAGAAAAGGCACCTTCAAAACAAATGACTGTCTACTTGTTTTAATTTAATTTAAAGTGTATGCACATGGGTTGGAGACATGAAATCATTCTCTTACAAATGCAATGTTGTGTCGGTAGAGTCGCAAATCGTAATGGATCTGATCTTTTTCTGAATTCTTCTATGACAAGAATTCTATATTATTAGGTTTGCCCTTTGCAATGTAATTTTAACTCAAATGATTTAAAGAGTACATACATGTATCTTGATTATACTTGAAATTAAGACTACGAATGAGAGCCTATATCTATCAAATTAATTAGAAAACCAATCTGTCATAACGTATACTCTTTAACGACATCATTAAACCGACAAAAACATATATGACAAAGAATTAATGAAATACTTAAATAGAGTTAAAAACATATTTAATGAATAGAGCATGAATGCTTTGCATATTCAATCTTAGGACTTACTAATCACTTACAGAGGAATTTATATTTGTTTCTTTTAATTTTCATGCACTATTTAAAAAAATTTACTTAGTGCTGCTCATTTGTCACTCTTATGTAGTGCTTTCTTTTTTGACAAAATTCGTATGTATTGTTTTGCGAAGCTATGTAATGTATAAGTCAATATTTATTCCTATATTTTTACATTTATCCCCGCGAGTAGATCTATATATTTTATTATTATAATTGTCAACATTTGTCAAGATAAGACTTCAAAACAAAATCCTTGCAAATAACATAGTCAATCACATTTAAAAGACATTGCTAATTGTTTTTTGAATGGCGTTGCAGAGTTTTTCTTTATTGGTTTAATTAATATTTTGTATAAGTTGAAGTTATTGTATTCTTTTATTCATTGATAATATTTTTAAGGTTAAATTACATATGTGGTCCCTTAACTTAATTTCAGGTAATGTTTTAGTCCTTTATCTTTTTTTTTTTCGAGTTGGTCCTTTATTTTAATTTTAAGTGATAATTTGATATTTTATGTTTTAAAATGTCAACATTGTTGTTCTTCTTTTAAAAAAAATTCAAAAAAATCATTAAACTTTTCAACCAAAACCCATAAAATTGATAATCATCATCAATAAAATACAAATTTAATTAAATTCATAACTTAAATCTTGAAATAAACTCATATTTTCATTCTTTATTTGATGTTGTTGGCGATGAAAATATAAGTGTATTTAAATATTTTAATTATGAATCTGATAAAATTTGTATTACATTGAAGATGATTATCAATTTTATAGGTTTTGATTAAAAAATTTGACAATTTTTTTGAATTTTTGTATAAAAAAGGATAACATTGTTGAAATTTTAAAACATAAAATATCAAATTGTCACTTAAAATTAAAATAAAGGACCAACTCGGAAAAAAAAAAAATAAAAGAGTAAAACATTACCTGAAATTAAGTTAAAAGATCACTTATGTAATTTAGCCTATTTTTAATTTTAAAAATGCTTTTTTACTCTATATAGGATCGTCACTTGCTTAAAGAAGTATTTGTAAATTTTGATTGCCATTTCAACCCATGAATAGAAATTATTAAGTGTTTATGAATGAAACATATTATATATCGTTAATACTATTGGCAAGAACAAGTTACATAACCTAGAATCACTCACTACTCAGTATACCACAAGTTGTAGCAACATATATACTAGCTATCTCCATTCCATCTCACATGGGCACAAGAGAAAAGAAAAACAGAACACATTATATTACACGATCTTAGTACTAGCTAACATTTACTCGTCAACACTCTCTCTTATAGGATAAAATTTATATAGATCCCTGTATTTTTCGTGAGATCAATTCTCAAAGTGATGGATCTACATAAATTTCACTCAATAAAATGAAGTCCGCTAAAAAGAGAGTATTTCAGTGAATGTAACTAACACTCTTGGTGTTATAAATATGTAGAGTCTCTAATGTAATTGAGTAAATTTCATTCTAAAGACGAGACCGAATGAAAACTCTCTTTCCATTTTTCTGTAGAAGATCAATTCCTTTAAAACCATCATCCATTTTCTTTGGAGGCTGTGAATCTTCAACAAGTTTGGTTGATGTTTTGTACTGTTGCTTTATAATGTTCATGTCTTCCTTCATCGCTTCCTCCACTTTGGTTTCAAAATTGAGTTCATTTGCAACCTTTTTATCAAGTTGTTTCTTGGTCTTTAATGGTGTTGAAATGGGTATATTTATCAGTCCTTCCGGCACCATCTTATCTGCATGCTTTCTACCTGTAATAAATATAGTAATGATATTTGAGAGATACTTTGTCACATTAAAGGATAATATGAAATGTTATGGCATTTAATTGAAAATCATCAATAGTTGAATATAATCAACTTAGGTTTCAATATGTGTTGCAGATATTTTAGATTTCGTAGTAAAGAGAGTTGCTCAGATGCATGGTAGTACAATTACTAAAGGCAGAGGAAGAATGAAGAACTATAGGAAAAACTATAAAGAAAGACCTATAGATGATCTATGAAAGAGCATTATGGGGTCGTTTGATCCATGTAGCCGACTTCATCTAGTGGAATAAAGCTTGATCATTGTTGTGTCAACATATATGCATACATAAGTGTAATATTGTTTGTATCTCAATTTTTCAGTTATTGATTTTTCATTCAACAGATATAACTCATCACTTTTTCTTCTAAAGTACATAATTGATTTTAGAGTAGGTAAATCCAATCATATAGATTGTTTTCATAGTCACAAATCAATGGCTATCTTATGACATAGTATCATCAAGGATATCAATGACAATGAGAAAATTATCATGAGACTATAACTGAGTTTTTGGTTTCAGATTTTAATTTTAGTCTATACTATATTACTTTCATTCTTCTTAATGTTTTCAAAATTGTAAGATAAATTTTCAAAATATGGAACAAGATAATACAAAATACATTTCCACAATCTTCAAATCAGATAAACTTCTTAAGCACTTAGAACAACAGAAAAGTTGAACAGATTTTACAACAACTATATGCTACTAATCAATAGATTCTCATGTAAGTTGCAATTAGTTTTGTGTGTCTCAATTTCTCCAAAGCTCTCTCTTCTTCTGCATAAACACTTGTAAAAGTTAATCAAAATCATCCCCATTCAGTTTGGATAACTTTGAACTATGAATTGTAGAAAAAAATTTAAATGACGTTGCGACATCTCTGACTTTTATACTTCATAGAAGTTAATATTAACATTAGTATCTTTCATAATCTATCTCATCTAACTTATTTTGGTCAAAGAAAAATCTCATCTAACTTATTTACATTACACGTTTTCTAGAGTGGACTTTGGGTCAGTCCAAGTTCACTATCACCTCATCCTAACATAAAACAGCTACAGTTTTTTACTATATAAGTTTGATATCATCACAAATCAAAATGATTTCATTCTAACCCAAAGCCTCTCACCCACCTCAATCACCTACTGACTTGAGTTGAGGGTCAGAGTGTATTCAGCTACACTAAGGTTTTAAATAGTGGTTCTGCTAACAATTGCAGTCGCATCGAGATTCTTGATATTGCTGACAATTACGATCAAGTGCAACCAATTGTTATGTTGCAGATCAGATTGTGGCCATAAACCTTTATTTAAAACCCTAGATACACCCCTCCTTTGGGTAGTATCACTGCCATAGATCCCGATCTTATTCCACCATCTCTTGCAGCCACTGAATCTTCACTTTCAGGTTCATAACAGAACAACATGTATTTAAATTTATAAGCCATTTAGTAAATCAAAATTCAATTTCTTATTTTAAATTGAGTTTAAAGGTAGTGTGTCCTCACTATGTAAAACAACTTTACACTCTCGTTCAATCATACCTATTCAATCTGTCACATCACATTATATATATTTTAAATCAAAAGACTGAGATATCTAATGTTTTGTTGACGTGGCGAGATATTATTGGTTGTAAGTGTAAAACAATTTTACATTTGACAATGCATTTCATTTAAATTTTGCTATGTCAATATAAACTAGTTTTACACTAATATCCAATAAGAATATTGTATAGGATAGTTATTTTTTTAAAACTACGTAACAAGATGATGGATTCTGATTGAACGAAGGTGTAATTACTGCATAACAATTAAACTCTTTTAATTAAATAGCTCCAATGCATAATTAATATAATCTAGATAACAAATACCAACTAAAAATATAAACATATAAAATAACTAAGATGTCACTAAACCATGCAAACATACAACTTCCTTCTACAGAAAAAGAACCAAATTTACTAATCACACCACCATATAAACCATCCCAAAATTCCCAATTTTTTTTTTTCTAAAAATGATTCTGGAAAAAATGAAATTATAACGAATATGACCGATTTCTCTCTGAAAAGTTAAACAACAGCGATGATCCGGAAACAAAAAGGAAAAAGATTTGGATTAGAGCGAAAGAGAAAGAAAAACCGACCAGGGATGATTTTGCGAGAGCCGTCGATAGCGGATCCCACGGCGAACTTGAAGAACTCAGACAGGATTTGGCTTAACGTGTGGCGGTGAGCAACGTTGGACCCGGCGGTGGCCATTCCGGCGACGGTGCCGTTCAATTCCGATAAGATTTATATCGGACGAACCAAAGTTTGTGTTTCAGTTTTGTTTCTTTGTGATAAGTGTGGTGATTTGTTTTGCTTGTTTGCATACACGATGTAGACTTTAGAAACAATTTTGCTATTTACATTTTTTTTTTCTAATCATATTCCTCAATTTCTTTTTTAAATACAAATTACTTAAAATACATTGGATTCATGGGATTTGATATAATATCAATGAGATCGATAATATTAAAAAATTTCTATTTATTTATTAAATTATTTAAATTATAATTTTTTTTTATCTTCAATTTTAACTTCTTTTTCTATTTTCATCTTTTGTCTAACACTCATGTTCATTATTTTCTCTCACACCCTTTATCTTTTTTGTTTCATTTTCAACAATTTCAAAATCTTTAATGGCTCCTATTTACATTAGATTTGCATCACCTTGTTTTTGTTCTTATTTTTGTTGTTGTTGTTGTTCCTTTTTTTGTTTTGATGTGATTGAAATTGATTTTAGTGAAAATGAAATTGAATTCACGGACAGAGACAAACTTAGTTCACATATGCAAACTTTACGTATGTTTCTGGGCCTACTCAGTTTGCATAACCAAAATCAATTGACAAAATGAATTTCATTTTCACAAAATCCAATTTCAATCACATAATCCTAACTAAATATTGTAAAAAAACAAGAAGAAAAATAAGAATAAGAATAAGATTATGCAAAAATGATGTAAATAAAAGCCAATGAGATTATCGAAGATGTTGAAGTTGTTCAAAATGAAGGAAGAATGACGAAGGGGTATGAGAGAAAATAATGAATATAAGTTTGAGGTAGAAGATGAAAATAAAAATAGAGGTTATAATTTAAAGAATGTAATAAATAAACAATGTATTTTTGGGTATTTCGTTTTAAAAAAAAATTAAGGGACGTGGTTAGAAAAAAAAAAGGCGGAAAGGGATGGATACCAAAATGATTTAATAATATTAGAATTTGTTAAGTTTAAATAAGAACTTAAAAGGACAAAATTCACGGATCACAACTATTGTTTTTAGAAATTTAAGTCCATGATCTTTTTAATACTAATAAGAGAATGATTCAATCCATAAAATTTAAAAAAATTAAAAAGAAAATAAGTATTTTTTAAATTTAACCAAAATAAAAATATTATTATTAAACACAAGAATTTTGAGTGAATATGTATACAAAGTTGACCATTTATCATTGCATTTGATCCATATCAATGTCTATAATTTTTTCTAAAACAATATCATATCTTCTTAAGTTTGAATATTTTTTGAATCAATTCTTTTACATTTTTTAATTGATCTTTAAGTTTCTTTACATGCACAAAATTATAATTTTTAAAAATTTCCATCACAAAAATACACATGGTCGATAGATGTCTAATGTGGATAAAACAACATTGACACGACTTGTAAATATGTATTGAATTGGTTTTTAAAGTTGGCTAGTTGATTTTTATGAATTACTTAGATAAGAAACAATTGAGTACTCATAGGCAAAAAATAATGAAAGCATAAATAGTTAAACACATAGATTTATTTGGGTTCACCAATAACTTGGTTACATTCAGTCTCCTTATTCATAAAGTTTTAATCCACTAATTCAAATACTTGAATTACAAAATACTTAACCCTACAAGTCAGTCTTCCCAAAAGTCTAACAACTCCAAACTTTTTAGTAACACAAACACATTGACTCTATACGCCAAATATTCTCCATACAACCTGACAACTCTAGATTGTTGAAGACACATTAACACCTTGACCCTATAAGCCAAGTATTCTCCATACAACCTGACAACCCTAGATTGTTGAAGGCACACAAACACCTTAGCCCTACAAGCCAAATCTTCTCCACACAATTTGAGAATCACATATTGTTGAAGGCACACTAACACCACTGTTGGGTTTGTTTACTAATGTTTGAAACTTGAGTAATTGCTTCTAACAAGCTGATTATAACAATGTCTATCACACTCTAAGAAAAACACTCATGACTCAAAAAAATCAAAAAAAATAAAGAATCAATTCAAGAAATAGATCAAATCCAAAGAATCGTAAAGTTAATTCTATTCAATTTTTTTTAAAGATAAGTGTGGTTATCATGTGGTCATGAGTGTATGATTTATAACAATTTATATATTAATAAAATGTAATATTAAATTTTGGCTCAATTTTTCCTTTTAATATTACTTTTTTTTTAAATTATTTTATTTATCATTTTTTATCTAATGAAATCAAATTTAAGTATAAATGAGATATTTGTAGGTTAAGTGTCATGTTTCTAACATCGTAAACTCCAAAACAATAATTAGAGTAAGTTTTCTGGTTAGACTTAGAGCTACATAGATTAGACTTAATACGAATTCGACCTAACCCGACTAGGTAGTATCATAGAACCTTCTTGAAATTTGAATAAGTCGTCCACGTTGATGGATTATGAAGTAATGGTCTACCATATATCACTTAGACCACCTAATATAGCCACCATATGACAAGGAAATGATCTAGTGATGTTGCATGTGATAGCTCACCTAAAGTATATCCACTTGAGCCACTTGGTGAGAATCCTATCATGATCATAGCCATATGTTTATAAGCAGTTGGACATGCGTCCAACATCATAGGGCACTCCGAGTGTAACACCCCGATTTTTAAAAGCGTGAATGTATTTTTATTTTTTTTATAAAAAATCAACTAATAAAATATCAAAGCGTAAAACAAACGACAATTGTCTTAATTAGTTACATTATAATTATAACAAACTGAAATAGTTTTGAGGCGATAAATCAAAATATCCAAATATAAAATACGTCTGGGCTATGAGACCTATTAGACATTGCTCATACCCCTGAGGTATTCTCGACAGACATCTGTACAAGTACTGCTCCAAGAAATACTAATCCCCCCATGGTCACGTCAATAAAATGGAAGGACCCACCAAGACAGAAGTCATATGACCGTATAAGTATAGTTACAGTCATCCCAAAATGAAATAAGTACAACCACCAAAAGAAAGATATCAAGTCCCTATACAACGAAACTAATCTGATCATACTCTAGCAACTACAATAACATGGGTGACCTCCACATACTCCACAAGTCCCGTCGACGCAGCATCCATCTTCGAGGTAACTTCCTCCTCATCAACATCCATAGATGGATCGCTCTCTTCAGAAGTCAGATCCACCCACGAGATAGGTGGCTTCGGTGGCACCAGAACCTCAAAATAGTCTGCTACTTTAGTGATAGTCGGTAAGGGATCATTCAGTGGAAGAGGAAGCCCTGACTCGGCCCACCTAGATGGCCCTACAATCTCTCGCTCCACGGGCATCGACCTCTTATCCTTTCTGCCAGTCCCTAGTCCAACCACTGTATCCTCAGCTCCCACGGTGGCATCAGCCTCCACTCTAACTGAGGAATCCTTCGCATCTTCCCAAGCTCCACTCATCCCAAGCACTAATCCCGAAGGTATCGAATAATCGATCTTCTCGCGAATGAGTTCCACAAGAAATATTGTCCGAACTTTCCTACTAGTCCTCACTACCCTCCCCATATAAGTAGCCCTGCTTAAGATGAGGTCATATACCCAAGCAGTTGGCGAGTCTCGATCAGGGAAGTCTAACGACGTCTCTGTCGTCAAGGTAACAGTCGGTGGAATGAACTCGGGTATCATTTGAGGGCAAAGCCCAAATTTCCACAATAATTATAAAGGATCACCAACCGAAATTAACAAATAACACTTTGCAAAATTCTTATATTTTCAAATACTCAAAAGAACCTTTTGTCTTGGCATACTCCTCGAAAGGGTTTTCATATGTCCAAAAATCCATAAACAATGTTGAAAAATGAAGTTTTAACAAATTGCACCGTCGTAGCCCAATACCACAGAGAAAATGCAGATTTTCAGTTCTAAAATAGCTTTGAATCAATTAACACTTCAAACATTAATATTATCATTATGAACACAAAATTAACACCAAATTAATCTCCACAAATTCACACCTCAATCACATATCGAATATTCATAACATCAATTACGAACACATAAGTACATCAAAACTTAATCAACCCAACTTTACACCCCTAAGCAATTATGGCAAATCACAACAACAACCGAATATGTATATACAATCATCATAGTATAACAAACATGCCTCGCGTGCCAAGCACTCTAATGCAATGCATATATACCAAAATGCATGATTCCAAAATTCCAAACCAAAATCCTCCTCGAATGGTGTAAATCATAATTGTACAACCTCTCACAAACCAGTACTAATTACCAAGGTGCAATCTCTCACGGATCAACATAATTTACTAGCGTGCAGTCTCTCAATGACTAGCATGACATACAAGAGTGCAGTCGCTCACAGACCAGCACGATTTACTAGCGTGCAGTCTCTCACAAGCCAAAACAACATACAAGAGTGCAGTCGCTCACAAACCAGCACGATTTTCTAGAGTACAATCGCTCACAGATCATCACATTCTAGAGTGCAATCTCTCACAGATCAGCACGACGCGACAATCCCCGCAAGGATAAGATGAACCAACAATTCACATGGCATCATCCTGTGACCCATCATGGTCACCACTATCACCATGGCCCCATCGCGATCACCATGTACTATGAAATGCATGAGCATACTTTGACTCTTTTCACCACAATCATTAAGTAAACGCAACTATTAAAAGATTCCTTGTTTTTAATACTCATTTGACGCTAATGATTTTTCATATACAAAACAGAGCATACTCAAACATATTTATTCACACCAATTTAATTTCCACAAACACACATAAATCGCATTTCCAAATCCAATTCACACATAAATTGAATTAAATTCATTTTCCACCATCCACACATAAATTGAATTAAATTCTTTTTCCACCAATCCACACATAAATTTTTTCTCAAAAATTCATAATATTAATTATGAATACATCAATTTCACCAAACATGAATCGCCACAATTTTCAAACATTAATCACCCATATTCAATCTCCAAAATTTTCAACCATAAATCACCATAAACCACATTAATATATCAGAGTTCTCCCCACCGCTAACTCGGTGCCAACGGTTAGGGATGGGAATAGGCTATGTCGTCCGTAGGAGCCTATGGCCTGACCTACTTATGGTCTGGCCTAGCCTGACCTATTTAATAAAAAGGTTAGGCTCAGGCTGTTTTTGAAGTCTATTTATTTAAATAGGTCAAGCTCAGGCTTATAAAAAAGCCGATTAGGCATGATAGGTCGACCTATATATATTTATTATTTATTAATATTATTTTTTATTATTATTATATTAATAATATTATTGTTTATTTTAAATTCTATCAATTAGGTAATCACTTAGTAATAATTCCATATTCAGTAGTCGGTCCATAATTGGTAGCGGTTCTATATTTGGCAGTCGTTTCATATTCGTTAACCGTTTCATATTTTCTATTTCAAGTAGTTGTTCCTTATTTGTTTAAGATGTAATAATGGTTGCATTTAAAAAGGCTTTTAAAAAAGCTTCCAGGCCAGACCAAACTATTAAAAAGGCCAGACTATGGCCGAAAAAAAAGCCTATGATAGGCCGTAGGCCAGGCTTAGGCCGAAAAAATAAATCGTAGGCCAGGCTCAGGCCTTTCAAAGCCTGGCCTGACCTGGCCTATTCCCACCCCTAATAACGACATAGAAGGATACCGAAAAACAATTGATCACATGATGGTTGACGAAGTAATATATTCATTCATATTTAAATCTGTCGAATATACTGAAATCCGTCGAATGTATTTTCTTATTTTAATTTAATGTATTTCCTATTTTAATTTAATGTATTCTGTAGAATGAAACAAACATTAACATAAAAAGAAAAGTGTTGAGAAATACTGTAGTGAAGTCCAAACAAAAAGATAAATGATTGAGAAATTGAACATACAATTCACACCCAACAATAATCACTACAGAATACACCTCAAAACAAACTTAATTCAATTACAACTAATTCACACATAAACTAATTAAATTCATTTTTCACAAAATCACACTTCAAATACATCAAATTTCTTTTCCAGAAAATCACAAATAATATCCTAAATGCAAACTAATAGTTTGGAAGGAGCCCTTACCTCCGTTGTAGCTCTAACAAACGATTACGACACCATGATTAATTCCGGTAAAAACTTATCTCGCGTCGTCACTTCAAAAGTTAGCTCACTAGCACCGTAGAGTGGTAAATAGCAACTTTCTCTTATGTCACTTCTCGAAATAAAGCTTAGGAGTCGAAGAAAAGTGAGAGTTTGTGTTTTATAGTTTTGAAACCACCAACAATGGTTTTTGGCAAACCAGGAAGAAATAAAGGAGGAAAACCCTAGGCTGAGAGGAAAATAGCTCTGATTTTTCTCTTTCCTATCCTTGCCATTAAACATACATACATATATATATATATATATATTATAATTAAATCAATCCCACAAATATATAAATACTCTTACACACATCACTTTACTCCTATCTCAATCTAATTTAATAAAAATATCTAATATCGTCGCAACTCAATTGACAAGTAAAATTTTCAGCAACAAGATATATTTTTAACAAAACTATGCAATATTAAATTCTTCGTAACGTAAATAAATTATTCTTCCACAAATAATTTTAATCGGGTCTCAAAATATATATAAATATTAAATATATTATTAATTCTAATAAAATATATTTTTGATATTTAATTCACAAAAATAAATAAAATTGGCTAAATGCCTCAACAATTCAACACAAAACACACTAAAATTTTCATAATTTAGAATTTAAAATCTAATGGTCTTACATTGAGGATCACTCATCAACTCTTGATGATGATAACAAGAATATTCTAGAAACCTTATGAGGAGTCACTATATAAATAGGACTCCCTAGGCCATTAAGATAAACATAAATTATAACCTAAATATTTTCTATCTTCTGAAAAATTCTTACTTGATCGTCGGAGTGTGTGCAGGTATACCCCCTCGATGAGACATTGACATAGGAAGCTAATTATTTCGCTCTCCTCTTATACACTGGCATACTCGAAATCAAGCTCTTATATTCAATATCTCTGGTACTGAATAATAATAATATCTGATCTAATAATATTTATGAGTAAGTAAATAATTTAAATAGTAGACAAAATATGATTTTTCAAAGAGAAATTATGAGTAAAGGATATAATGATTCACCCACAATCACTCATATATAATTGTCTTAAATAAAATTTAATAATTCAAAGTCTATATATATATATATAATATTAATTTTATATGATTTTTTTGTAAGAAATAAATTTGACTTGGGATTTAACAAAAAAAATTAATTTAAGTTTTAAAATACTTAAAAATGGTATTGAACACATTGTAAATGTCATTTTAAAATGAAATAAAAATTATTTGAAAAGTTAATATTAAAATGTTCTTCATATCATTTATAATCTACTAAAACCATCATACAACTTCATCATTTATAAGAAAATCAAATTCAATCTCTATCATAGTAAAAAAAAATCGTCAACAAGTCTAAGGTGAAATATTGCATTTTTTGTTCAAGCCAACTGCTTATGATGATAATATTAACATTTATAAATATTGTTTTGAAATAAAACTTGTGTTATTTAAAAGTTATAAACAATCACGAAACTTTATCCAACACATTGAAAAATATATGCTCTTTTACACTTTTTCTCCTCTTATAATAGGATCGCGCCACCAAAGCACGAGATAATGAAGAGTAATGAGAAAATGGATCTAAGAAGATTTATCTTTAGACTAGTTCAAATTATATGAGCTTTAGGTAATTTTTTAATTAATTTTTATGAATATTTTAATTTGAAGTTGAAGAAACACATTTGTCCCTTTAAGTTATTTAGTCTTTTGGTTAATTTGATTTGAGTTATTGAGTTGAGTTTGAGCTAAAAAATAAGTTAAACTTAGCTCGACTCATTTCTAACCCTAGTAAATCAAAAAACTGATAGAACAAGTTGTATAATTTAGAGGAATTGAAATTAAGAAGAAAAGAGAAGAAAACAAAATATTCTGAAAAATGGTGAATGATTAACTGCATATGGAGAATGTTCTCCGTTTTACAATTTATATCAGTTTTAGTAATAACTATCAAAACAAAATTTCAACTTTCTTAACTACTTCTAATTGTATTCTAACATTTAATCACTTTTAATTAGATTTGGCATGCCCCCTAATTCAAAGTGATTCAATTGATGTTAATCCAAGATTGTTCCTCAATCCAAGATTGTTCGTCATCTCTTGGAACTTCACCCTTTTCAAGCTTTTAGTTAGGATATCAGCCTTTTGA
Organism: Cicer bijugum; assembly: GCA_037974875.1. NCBI lineage: Eukaryota > Viridiplantae > Streptophyta > Magnoliopsida > Fabales > Fabaceae > Cicer > Cicer bijugum. Next base: position 7,002,001 of record JBBPBT010000623.1, read on the forward strand.
TCATTGGTACTGCAATGCTCTAGCTTTATCTCGCCTTTCATGATTTGATCTATTAGGAAATGAAACCTTGTTTCTATGTGCTTGCTCATTCCATGAACACTTGGATGTTTTGCCAGTTCAATTGTTGATTTGTTGTCTATCTTCAACTTCACTACTTCATTTGCTTCTTAGTCCCAATTTTTTCAATAGTTCAACCAGTCATATAGCTTGGCAAGCTCCCATTGATGCAGCCACTTATTCAGCTTCATATGTGGGCAACGCTAGTACACTTTGCTTCTTCAAACACCATGAGATTGGTAAGTTATTTATCACAAACACATATCATGTGGTACTCTTTCTATCATCCTTATCTCCACACCAATCTACATCACTAAAGCCAACAATTTCAACTTCATCTCCATTCGAATTTGTGGGATACAACAGCCCATATTCAATGGTTTCCTTGATGCATCTCAAAATCCTTTTTACTGCCATGTAGTGTAATGTCCTAGGCTTCTCCATATATCTACTAATCAACCCAACACTATATGCAATATATGGTCTTGTGTTACACAAGTATCTCAAGGATCCTACAATTTGCTTGAATATTATAGAGTCAATCATCTCTTCATTACCCTCATTGGACAATATCAACCCTGCTTCTGTTGGGGTACTAATTACATTGCAATCTAGCATTTTGAATCTTTTCAATACATCATCATTTGTTCAGCCATGTTATCAAGTTTCCTCCTATTTTGAGTTGGCACATGCCTAAAGCACAATGAACCAAACACTCTCAGATGATTCACATTTGGCTTTCTTCCAGTCCAAGCTTCTTCGTGTGTCCTAGTACCTAGTCTCTTGGTTGGACACCTATTCATAATGTATAGTGTTGTTGAAACTGCTTCCCCCCAGAATTGTTTAGGCATCTTTCTCCCTTTCAGCATGTTTTTTTTTTTTTGCCATATTAAGAATGGTTTTATTTCTTCTTTCTGCAGCTCTATTATGTTGTGGTGTATATGGTGCAGATACTTCATGAATCACTCCCTCTTTGTCACATAATTCATGGATTGATACTCGCCACCTCTATATGTTCTAATCACTTTTAGATTGTAGCTACTTTGTTTTTCTTCCATCAGCTTGAACCCTCTAAACACAACCAACACTTCACTCTTCTTCTTGATTAGATAGACCCAAGTTTTTCGTGTAAAATCATCAATGAATGATACAAAGTAGTGATTACCTTTTATTTACACTTCTTCAAAAGGACCACAAACATGAGAGTAGATTATCTCCATTATTCCTGAAGAGCGAGTTGGCACTTCAGCCATGAATGAGTTTCTGTGTTATTTGGCCTCAAAATATTCTTCACACAACTCCTTTGGTATTTTAATTTCCGGAATTCCTAGAACCATTTCCTTATTCTGCAACATTTGAAGGATTCTGAAATTCAAATGTCCAAACCTCTTATGCCATAGCCAATTTTCATTCCTGACTTCAGCAGCTAGGCACTTGTTCTCATTGATATGGATATCAATCTTGAAGGTTATATTGTTGGACAGTGGTACCTTCAAGATCAATCTTCTTGACCTAACAAACACCCTCATTCCACCATGCTCCATCTTCATAGAATATCCTTTTTCAAGTAGTTGTCTAAGGCTTAACAAATTGTTCTTCATGTTTGGCACATACAACATATCACATATGAATGATTGTTTTCCATCTCTCCTTTGAATCAACATATTTCCTACTCCTTTTGCAGTTATTTAATTATTATATGCAAAATTGATCTCCCTTTTCACCTTCTCATCAATGCTCACAAACCAATTTTTATGGTCAGTCATGTGATTTGACCAACTTGTGTCAAGGTACCACTATTTTGGGCAGTCATCGACTGATTTTGTTGTAGCCTTTAACAACACCTCATATGAGTATGAGTCCTCAACTACCATTTGAGCTTCATTATCCTCTCTTTGGGCCATTTTGGATATGCGTTCATTTGCAAAATGCCCCTATTTTTTACAATTGTAACATTGGATTCCTTTGTTGTTGAATTTCTTCTTGCCATTCCAATTATAACTAGTTGTTGAAATGTATTTAGCTTTATGTTGTTGACATGCAATTGTATTTTGTCTCTTACTTGACCAAGAGATTAAGTTGTCACATGGAAATGTGCACTTTTTACTTGTGTTTTTTTTTCTTCTCAAGTTTATCTCTAGCATAATCAGAATCACAATACCCACTTAGTTTATACTCAGAAGATTTCTTGTAGAACAACGTAATGTTGGTAGTGCCTGTTAGGTATCTAAGGATTCAATGTACAATAGTTAAATGTAATTCCCCAAGGTCAGCTTGAAATCCTGCACATACACTAAACATGATGCCAAGTCTGGAAGAAGTAAGGTAAAGTAGGAATCTTGTCATTCCTCTATAGGTTTTCTGATCAACTTTTTTGATTGATTAATCTTTTTCAAGTGAACAAATATGTTGCATTCGTGTAGCTATAGGTTTGCAATTACTCTTCTTAAACTTCTTAAAAACCTCTTTTGTATATTTAGTTTGGTGAATGTATATACCTTTTTTACTTTGTTGAATTGGTATCCCTAAGAAAAACTTAAGTTCTCCTATCATACTTATGTGAAATTCAAGCTGCATCAATTTAGAAAATTCTTGACATATAGTGTCTTTAGTAGATCGGAAAATAATGTCATCAACATAAATTGGAATAATAAGAATGTCATCTCCCTATTGATTTTCTAAAATGAGTATTATTTATTTATCTTCTTTCAAAGTAATTTTTAAGCAAGAATTTATTAAGTATATTGTATTATGCCTTAGGTGTTTGTTTTAGATCATACAGAGATTACCTAAGTTTAAAAACATGATTTGGAAATTTAGAACTTTCAAAACCTATAAGTTCTTTAACATAGATTTCTTCACTTATATAACCATTTAGAAAAACACTTTTAACATCCATTTGAAATAATGTAAAGTTATAATTTGCACTAAAAGAAAGTAGAATACAAACAACTTCTAACTTGGCCACTAGAGCAAATGACTCAGTCTAATCAATGCCATCTTGATGAATGTAGCCTTGTGAGATAACTTGTTGAGACAAAAATATCTCTTAAATAGTTTTAATGATAACAAAATTATTAAAATTATTAGGATTATGTTAATTGTCAAATATGTGCTCTTGAGTGTATTCCAATTAAGAAACAAGTTCATCATCATCTTGATAAAAAGTAGAAGAAGTTGATTTAATTCAACATGTTGTGCAAACTCGAGGATAGACATTCAAGATGATGAATCACCAAAGAGGATGAACCATTTAATGAATATATAGTATCGCAGAAGAAATAAAACCTCATCAAAATAAGAAGAAGATAAATCTTAGGACAAATAGTTAAGAGTGATACAATTCAAGAATAAGATGATACAAGTCAGAAGCTAATGATAAGAGGATGATAAACATTTGAATATTCATCCTTCTACTTAGGGAAAAGTCAAAAAGTAAAAAGGTGACACCTAATCTCAAAAGGCATGCCCTAAAAGACGGGAAAAAAAACTAGACAATGACAACTCATGTACGACTTTCAAGGGAGGTTGAACCTCCAATCAAAGAATGAACTGCAAACTCATACTCTTGAGGTCATATTGTCAAGGACAACTGGATGGCACTATTGTAAATTAGACCAAGAACCGTAGACATTTGCTCAAGGATCCAACGGGCATCAAAGTATTTTTGTTCATGGGAAAAGATTCATGAACTCTATAAAAGGAAGTGATCTCTTCAGCTCATAACATAACAACTAATTACAAAGAATATATCTCTCAAAGCTATGAAAATCAATCCCATCCTCTATTTACACTTTCTATAGTATTAAACAATATCTTTTAGAATATCATCTTAGAAAGTTATTGTAAAGAAAAAAATCATACTTTCAATCATCAATCTTTTAGTATGTAAATCTCCAAGTTGTTCTACACTTGGTAACATTTGTAATCAAAAAGGAAAAGAAATTGTAAGCTTGATGAGGCTAGGAACATACATTTTGACAAGAGGTCTGTAAAGAGGATATGTCAGTTTGAGCCTTAGTAAAAACTCACAAGTTTGTGAGGATTGAACGTATCCTTCATTGGGTGAACCAGTATAAATCATGGTGTGTCATTCTCTATACTATCTTCTCTATATTTAACTGTTTATTAAAGTTTTAAAATTACCATACTTTGATCTTCATCCTCTCGTAGAGGATACATATTGAAGGGAAAATTTAAAAATTCCAATATCTCTATTCAAACCCCTTTCGGGTGATATTTTTGTTACTTCAATTGGCATCAGAGCGAGGTTCTCTTGAAAACCACCCCTAACAATGTAAGAGAAAATGATCAGGAAAAAGAAAAAATGTCAAAAGCTAAGTATATACCAAAAGGACGTTCATCTAGTCGACCCCCTTACTATGATGGCACATACTATTACCATTGGAAAGGAAAAAATGAGAGTGTTTCTCATATCACAAGATAACAACATGTGGTCTATGGTTGAAAATAGGAATCACGTCATCAGAGTCAATAGTGCAGATTCAAATGTAAAGGTACTCCTAAACTCTAAAGCTCATTTATTTCTAATGTGTGCTTTGGGTAGGGAAGAATGTGACATAGTTGAAGAATGCAATAATGCAAAAGAACTTTGGAACACCTTGAAGATCCATCATGAAGGATCAAGTCAAGTAAAGGAAGTAAGGGTTGACATAGGATTACGACAATTTGAATTATTTGAAATGAAGGAGGAAGAAATAATTGACCAAATGTTCTCAAGACTTACCATTATACTGAACAATCTTAGATCCATTAGAAAAGAATATTATGTCCACGACAGGATAAGAAAAATTCTAAAAAGTCTGCCTTAAGAATGGAGACCAATGGTGACTGCCATCACACAAGCAAAAGACTTGGCCACCATGAAGTTAGAAGATCTCGTTGGAACACTTAAAGCACATGAACTATTGTTGCTCTCATATAAACCAAGTAAGAAAGGAAAAATGGTTGCTCCTAAGACAAATCAAATTGAAAGTCCATGCTCCAAGCGAGCTGAAAAAGTCACAAAAGCAGAAAACGTTGAATGTCCTTTGTCCAAGGAAGAGGATGAACTCACTCTGATTTCTAAAAGAATTCAGAGGATGGTCAATGGAAGAGGACAAGACAAAAAGCCATTTCAAAGGGAAAAATCTAACAAAAGCCAGATAACATGTTTTGGATGCAACAAAGTAGGACATTACAAAGATAAATGTCCTCTAAACAAAAGAAACCCAATAAGATTTCCCTAAAAAACAAATCTATGATGGCTACATGGGATGACAGTGATGATTCATCCTCTAAACATGAAAAGGAGGAAGCAAATCTCAGTCTCATGGCAATTTCAGACACTGAAGAGGTAATTATCTCATAACATTGTTCTACATGTGAAGAACGAGAAATAAAATTTGACAACTTATTGAGTGACTCAAACACTCTATCTCATAAATGTGGTTTTCTTAAAAATCATCTTTATGAGATAAAGAAAATTAATGAGAAACTTCAAGCTAAGAATGATAAATATAAATAAATAAATAAATCATTCTGGACATGCAGCTATCTCATAAAAAATTGTTTGAGCAATAAAACTTTTTGAACAAAAGAAATGCCAATAGTCATCCTCCGAAAGAGGTTACAGAAAATAAAAATTTAAAATTAGAGGTTGAAGAACTTAAATATGACATTACCAATTTTGTCAAATCCACTAAGACCTTTTAAAAAATTATGGGATCTCATTTTGGAATTTTTGACAAGGTTGGTATAAGATTCAAAAGCTCTCAAAAGTAAAAATTATACGAAAACAGGAGGATAAACCTAAATGTGCTTATTGCAAAAAAAAAAAAACTAAAAACATCAAAAGATTATGCTCATTTTGTGGTAAACTTGGGCACCATGACTCTACTTGTCATTACAAAAAGAAAATCCTTACAAAAGGAAAAACTAACAAACAAGGACCCAATTCCATATGGGAACCTAAGTCACTTTTAAACTCTGAGACAACTACATCCCCTGATCAACAAAAGAAAGCCTTAGTTCTTGGACAGTGGATGTTGAAGACATATGACAAGAGATAAGCATTGCTTCATTTCCTTGGTAGTAAAAGATAGAGGATCAATCACTTTTGGAAATAATGACAAAGCTCAAATTAAAGGAACAACTATCATTGGAAAAAATAATTCTACCAAGATTGAAAATGTTCAATATGTGGATGGTTTAAAACATAACTTGTTAAGTATTAGTCAGCTATGTGATAGTGGATTTGAAGTAATTTTCAAACCCACTTTATGTGAGGTTAAACATTCATCCTTTGATAAAATATTTTGTTCAGGAATTAGGAAAAAGAACTTATATGAATTATATGACTATTGAAAAGGATAAATGGATTTGGCACAAAAGGGCTGATCACACAAGTCTAAACACGATTTCTAAGCTATCCAAATTACAATTAGTGAAAGCTCTTCCAAAAATTAATTTTGAGAAAGGCAAATTATGTGAAGCTTGTTCCAAAGGAAAACAAGTTGAAAGCAATTTTAAATCAAAAAATATTGTTTCAACAAATCATCCTCTTGAACTCCTTCATATTAACCTTTTTGGTCCCATACAAACGCCAAGTCTTAGTGGAAAAAGATATGGTTTTGTGATTGTTGATAATTACTCATGATTTACTTGGGCTCTATTTTTAAAACATAAAGATGAAGCCTTTGAAGCATTTCAATGTTTTTGTAAAATGATTCAAAATGAAAAAAGAATAAATGTTATTTTTGTGAGAAGAGATCACGAGGGTGAATTTGAAAATGAATCTTTTAAACATTTTTTTGATGAAAATGGGATATCCCACAATTTTGCTTGTCCAAGAACTCCTCAACAAAATGGAGTTGTTGAAAGGAAAAATAGAACTCTACAAAAAATTGCTAGAACAATTTTATATGAAGTCAATATTAAAACATATTTATGGGTTGAAGCCATCAACGCAGCATGCTATGTTTCAAACTGTGTATCCATCGGAAATTTTTTTACCAAAACTCCATACGAATTATGGAAAGGCAGAAAACCAAATATATCTTACTTTCATATATTTGGATGTTATTGTTACAATTTAAACAATAAAGATCATTTATTGTTATTGTTACTTTCATATATTTGGAAAGTTCGATCCAAAATCTGATAAAGGTATCTTTTTAGGATACTCTACATCGTCAAAACGTTATAGAATATATAATCTTAGAACTCAAAATGTGAAAGAATTAGTGCATGGGATTTTTGATGAGTTTGATGAGTTGTGTTTAGAAAATACTGATAAATATGAAGAAGATGAGCATTCATTCTCTAGAGCACAAGCTCCAAAAAAAAAAAGGACAATCATGATTCAACCTCTCAGCAACCTCCAAGAGGATGAAGGATAGTAACCCATCATCCTTCTGACGAAATCATTGGAAATACGGAAGATGGAGTTAGGACCAGACAATCATTAAGAGGAAACTTAAAGGACATGGTTATGATATCTCAAGTTGAACCAAAAACAATTGATTAAGCAATAGTTGACGAATCATGGTAAATGCTACGATGGAGGAATTATCACTATTTGAAAGAAACCAAGTATGGGATCTTGTTCCCAATCCTATAGATAAATCCATCATTGGAACTAAATGAATCTTCAAAAATAAGTTAAATGGGGATGGAGAAGTCATTAGAAATAAAGCAAGGCATGTGGCACAAGGTTGCAACCAACAAGAGAGAATTGATTACGATGAAAGATTTGCTCATGTTGTTAGACTTGAGGCCATCAGAATACTTTTGGCCTATGTCACTCATAAAGGTATCAAACTATTCCAAATGGATGTTAAAAGTTCCATTTTGAATGGTTTCTTAAATAAGGAGTTTTATGTTCATCAACTTCCTAGCTTTGTAAACAAAAAGAAACATAATCATATGTTCAAACTATCTAAAGCTCTTTACGGATAAAAGCAAGCTTCTAGAGCTTGGTATGAGAGGTTGAGTTCTTTTTTAAAAGACAATGGTTTTTCAAGATGACATATAGATACAACACTCTTCAAGAAAAATCTTAAAGAAGATTTACTAATTGTTTAGATATATGTTGATGATACAATCTTTGGGTCTACAAATAAGAAGATGTATGAAGATTTTTCTAACCTCATGTAAAGTGAATTCGAAATGAGCATGATGGGGGAACTAAAATTATTTCTTGGTTTACAAATCAAACAATTAAAATCATGCATCTTCGTTACTTAAGAAAAATATACCAAAGATCTGCTCAAAAAATACAACGTGGGTTCAGCAAAAACTATGGGAACTCCTATGCATCCATCCTCTATGTTACACAAAGATGATGAAGGAACTCCTATTTCAAAAAAAGAGTATAGAGTAATGATTGGATCATTACTATACTTAACAGCCAGCAGACCTGACATAATATTTGCAGCTGGTTTGTGTGCAAGATTTCAATCATCACCAAAAGAATCACACCTCACAGCTATAAAAAGAATTCTCAGATATGTTGTTGGTTCAACAGATCTCGATTTATGATATAACAAATGTCAAGCCATTAATCTCACAACATATTGCGATGTTGACTATGCAGGAGACAAAGTGGAAAGCAAAAGTACAAGTGGAGCTTGTCAATTTCTTGGAAAATCTCTCATAAGTTAGTCATGCAAGAAACAAAGCATCATTGCTCTATCAACTACAAAGGTTGAATATGTATCAGTTGCACAATGTTGTTCTCATATACTATGGATAAAAAATCAACTTGAAGAGTATTCACTAAGGTACACCAAAATACTCATCCTCTGTGATAATACTAGTGCTATTGATATTCCAAAAAATCTCATACAACATTCTAGATCTAAGCATATTGAAATTAAATATCATTTCATGCAAGATCATGTCCAAAAGGGGGATATTGAATTAATTGTCATTGAAATTAAAAATCAATTAGCTGATATTTTTACCAAACCTCTTCAGAGGATCGTTTTAAACAAATATTGGAAAAACTCTCAATCATCAAAATGTCAAAAATTGTCTCAATGCATTAAATAGGTCTAAATATTCATTGTATACATTGCATATATGTATGAAAATTAAAAAAAATTTAAAACTGTCAAAACTCCTATGACTAAAAGTCATAACATCCTCCTCTAAATATTAAAGGATGAACAACTCTGATCAATATTCTTCCTCCTCTATGGTTAAACCAAAACTCAACTTTGGAAACCATTCTTGTTGCATGTGCATGTTTCCCGTTGTTGACAACACACCTCCGCCTCATCTCCTATCAGTCATAAATGTGCAACGGTTACATCATGGAAGCGTGCCATAATTGCCACCTCCACATCTGCCTAGCCAATCATAATTGCCCACTACCTCCTCCTTCTCCAAACGTTACATGTCCAACCTCCTATTTAAATTCAAAATTCATTCTTCAACTCAGACATCTAATCCTCACTTAAATTATAAAAATGGCTAGAGCCAAACTCACTGCTAAACGCAAAACCACTCACACTAATCAAGAAAGCTGTGAAAATTATTCAACAGATAATTTTAAATCTCAAGAGCATGAACAACCTCAAGAAATTCCTTAACATGAGCCAGCAAGCATCACTCATCCTCCATAGAAAACCTCCATCATTCATGTTCTTACTTCTTTTCCTTCTCATTCAAAAACAAAAGATGAACAACATTTCGCAACTGATACATATTCAACCTCCACCATTCCTGTTTATGGAGTTCTATCCTCCAGCAAGCATCACTCATCCTCCACAGCAAACCTCCACCATTCCTGTTCTTACTTCTATCCCTCTATAATCCAAAACATTCACACAAGATGACATTGTTCATCTTATTGATTTTTATGATTCAGAGCAAACTCTGTCTGGGGACTCTATAAAAAAAACACCACCAAATCATCTCAATAATCAATCTCATCCAAAAAATTCTCAGTCTCACCACCTAAAAACCCTTTATCTCTCCCTCCAAAAAAACGTCAAAAACTCCACTTTTTGAATCCCTAGAGCTAGAAACCCGTTACTTTGATAAATGGCAGGACAAATCAATTTTCAATGGCAAGACAATTGATCTTGAAGGCCTCAAGAAAGGACGATTCAATGTTGAAGAATTTTTTGATCAACTTGGATGGACCTCTTTCTTTAAAATTGATGAACCTCAATATCCAAGGCTAGTGAAAGCCTTCTATGATGCTACAAATGTATCAAAGGAAGATACCCGCATCAACATGGTACACAAAGGAGTGCATCTGGAAATATCTGCAACCACGTTATGTCAAATACTAGACATTCGTGATAAAGGCTCATATTGCTTCACTAAGGCTTGGTACTCTAAGTGTAAGATCACCAGAACCTCTATCCTCCAAAATTTGCTTGTTAATCCACCTAAACCACATATGGCTTCCAACCTCCTTCCAACCACATATGGCTTGTGTTCACTCTATTGTACCTCGAGTTGGGAGTTTTTAGAAGGTCACTGAGCTTGACCTCTTGTTAATTCACCACCTCATATCTAGAACTCCTTTTCACTTGGATAACATTCTTTTCTATTTTATGATGAATGTTGCAAGGTTATGTCGATATGCTCCCAATGGAATGATCCTCACTAGGATCTTTAAATTTTTCAAAGTTCCTATGGAAGATAAAAATTATGCCTATGTAAACAATATTTTTTTTCTTTAAGAAAAGTCAACCAGATGAAACTTAAGATCTCAAAGGAACCTACCATAGATAGTTCAGCACCCACACCAACCAAAATACAATCCTCTACTGCTAAATCCGCCACCAAAAAGAAAATCCAGAAATTATCTCAAAAAGTTTCAAAGTTATCAACTCTGCATCCTCCTTCAAAGGATGAAAACTCTACCCCTGTTCAGGAGCAGCAACTCCCTGAAAAAACAAATCAATCCTCCACAATATGATGATTCAATGACAACTCCACAAAGTCACTCTAATGATCCAACATCACATCACTCTTCAACTATCAATGATTCTCCAACTCTCCCAAAAGTCAGTCCTTCCTCAAAGGAAGTATGTCTTCCCAATGAGGAAGTTTGTCCTCCCAATGAGGACATATGTCCTCCATTTGAGGATGTGCCACTTGATATTCCCCTAAAAATCATGGAGGACGATGAAGAACTATACTTTGACTTAAACCTCTCTTATCATCAGTTCTCACCACTCAAGTCACCTCAAGCTGGAGAACTTGCAGAAACTTCTCAAAATCTTCACGATGCCTTCTTCTCTCCATCTTATCCTCCTGTCAACACATAACAACATCCTCAAAATTCCTTCACTATGTCTCAACTCTTTCCATCCCCATAAAAAGTAAATATTGATGTTGAGGCTCCTCGAACTCATCATCCTCTAATAGTTCTACTTGTTCCCACAACCACTCATGAGGCTCCTTCAAGAACTACACTTCCAGAAGTTACTGGAAGGTTTAGTTCTATTGATTCATTCGTGGCAAAAACTAGTGACCACTCCTCTCACGACAAAGGAGCAAGCTCTCACATTAAAAGTGTTGGTGTCAACGATATGCCTGAACACCAGCCTCGTCCCACATCTGTAAGGAGGACATAAGCCAAAAGAGCTGGAAAAAAAATTAAGGCTTCTCAAGAAAATTAGGCAAGACTAGAGGAAACTCTTTACGAGTTTTGCATCTTTTTAGCAATCAATAGCTGAGTTTGGTCTTCTACTGGAATGGTCACCAAACATCTCATCACCACAGTTTCCCCTGGATACCATCCTCCTATGATTCCAGTCCAACCTTCTCTACCGAACCTCCCTCGTCCTCCTCTGATGACTCTTCCCCTTCTAAATTGATGTTTGAATAGTTCTAATCTTTTTCTATGGTTGACAAATTCAGGGGGAGATAATTATGATCATCCTATTGTCAACCTTTTGTTCAAGAGGATACTTTTTGAGACCTTTATTTCAATTCTCTTGTTTATGCTTGTTAATGTTTATGTGTTTTGAACCACTATTTTGTAATATCATACTCACTAATATGAAGTCACTTTCTGGTTCAATTATGTTATTTCAAAACTTTGGCATATGTTCAAGGGGAGTAATTATTTTTAAATTTAAAAATATTACACCTATGATTTAGGGGAGCATAAACATTTTATTTCATAATTTTTTTCATATTTAAAAAAATCATAATCTAAATAATTTTGTCATCGTCAAAAAGGGGGAGATTATTGAGACAAAATATCTCTTAAATAGTTTTAATGATAAAAAAAACTATTTAAATGATTATGATTATGTTAAATGTCAAATATGTGCTCTTGAGTGTATTCAAATTAAGAAATGGGTTCCTCGTCTTCTTGATAAAAAGAAGATGAAATTGATTTAATTCAACATGTTGTGTAAATTGGAGGATAAACATTCAAGATGATGAATCACCAAAGAAGATGAACCACTTAATGAATATAAAGTATCACTTAAGAAATAAATCCTTGTCAAAATAAGAAGAAGATAAATTTAAGGACAACAGTTATGAGATAAACAATTTAAGAATAAGAGGATACAAGTCTGAAGCTAACAATAAGAGGATGATAAGCAATTGAATATTCATCCTCCTACCTAGGGAAAACTTAAAAATTAAAAAGGTGTCACCTAACATGAAAATACGGACCCTAAAAGACTGGAAAAAGCAAACTAGACATGACAGCTCATGTACGACTTTCAAAGGAGGTTGAACCTCCAATCAGAGGGTGAATTGCAAACTCATCCTCTTAAGGTCATGTTGTCAAGGATAATTGAATGGAATTATTGTAAATCCAACCAAGAACCTTGGAAATTTGCGCAAGGGTCCAACGGTCATCAAAGTCCTTTTATTCATGGAAAGAGGTTCATGAACTCTATAAAAGGAATTGATCTCTTCAGCTCAAAACATAACAACTACTTACAAAGAATATATATCTCAAAGCTAATAAGATCAATCTCATCCTCTCTTTACACTTTCTATTATTCCTCGCCATCATCATCGTTAGACTCATCCTTGTCGTAATATGGATGATGACGATGACGGAAGGACTCAGCTTGTATGGAAGCAACACTTTTTTGTCAATGTTGCTAACTGCATATGAAGCTTTGTAGTGTGATGCTCTGTTTGTTGAGCTTCTGCCATCTTTTACAAACTGATTTTGACTTATTGCCTTCGTTATAAACTCTTCAACACCTTTTGTGAAGGATGGTTTCAAACCCCATTATTGAACATAAAGTCTATCATATACTCAACTACGATCTAAGTGGTAACCATCTATATTTTGAAGGACAAACAAAGAATGGAGGAGTGGTGGAACTTATTAACATAATATAATTTTACATATCAAATTGTTTATCTAAACAATCATCAAACAAGCTATTACTCAAAGCAAGGAATTGACTAAATTCAAAAACAATAAAACTGTGCACTTCAATATATAATTCAATACATAAAGATCAAGAAATTGGCCAAATTCAAAATCAATAACACTTATATGAACTAAGGCATATATATTACCAATAATCAAGAAAATCATGACTTGCAAACCAAACACTAATTCACTTCAATTCATTCATTAATTACCACTAGTTGCAGTAAACTAAACCACTTATTCAAACATCTAATTCACTTCAATTCACCACTAAATTGTCAAAACTAGTCATGTTTGATAGTGAAAAAAAACTACATAGTCATTCATTTTTATTTATTTCGGTTAGGCAAGAAGGATTAAACTACAAGAGTTTAGAAAATTTAAAGTTGTTACTTGTAAAACAATGAAGATGAGATGTTAGGGATTTCAATGAGATGTGAAAAAATAAAACGAGTTGTTATAGTTCAATGGTCAGATTCAAAAACAATAAAACTGCAATTCAATATATAAGAGGAACTGGCCAAATTTAAAAACAACAACACTGTAATGTAATAACTTTTCTCAAACATATATGACCAAAGGCAGATGACCAGTAATTAAGAAAATCACCAGAGTTGCAAACCAAACACTAATTCACTTCAATTTCATTCATTCATTACCACTAATTCAAAAAACCAAACAAATGATTCAAACCTCTAATTCGCTTCAACTCACCACTAAATTGTTAAAACTAGTATAGTAAGAAAAAAAACACATAGTCATTCATTTCTCATTTAGTTCAATTAGGCAAGAAAGATTAAACTACAAGAGTTTAGAAATTTTGAAGTTGTTAACTGCGAAACAATGAAGATGAGATGTTAGGGATTTCAAGGAGATGTGAAAAAATAAAGCGAGTTGTTATAATTCAATGGCCAGATTCAAAAACAAAAAACTATAATTCAATATATAAGGGGAATTGACCAAATTTAAAAACAATAACACTGCAATGTTATAACTCTTTTCAAACATATATAAACAAAAGGCAGATGACCAGTAATCAAGAAAACCACCGGAGTTGCAAACCAAACACTAATTCAGTACAATTCATTCATTTATTACCTCTAATTCCAGCAACCAAACACTATTCAAATATCAAATTCACTTCAATTCACCACTAATTCCAGCAAATCAAACATTGATTCAAACATCAGATTCATAAAAATAAAACTGCAATTCAATATATAAAGGGAATTGGCCAAATTTAAAAACAATAACCACTATTATATTTCATTACAATTCATTCATTAATTACAACTAATTCCAGCAAACCAAACGCTGATTCAAAAAGCTAATTCACTTCAATTCAATGGTCAGGTTCAAAAATAATAAAACTGCAATTCAATATATAAAGGGAATTTGCCAAATTTAAAAACAATAACACTGTAATGTAATAACTATTTTCAAACATATATGAACAAAAGGTGGATGACTAGTAATCAAGAAAATCACCAAACTTGCAAACCAAACACTAATTCATTACAATTCACCACTAAATTGTCAAAATTATTCAAGTTCAATAGTGAAAAAAAAACAACTTCTTATTTTTTTCAGTTACCTAAGAAGGATTAAAGTAACAGAGTTAGGGATTTTCAAGATCTGTGAAATGAGATGTTAGTGATTTCAATGAGTTGTACAAAACAAAACGAGATAATGAGTTAGGATTTGCAAATCAACTAATAAATGTTCATTTATATAACCAATAATCACAAAAATAGAGAGATAACGACAATGAACGAGAGTGAAACAGAGAGCGGACGAACAAGAGAGAGGGCAAATATATCATTAGAAGGAACACTTCCAAGAAAATAAAAAGTTTGAATAAATCAATTATAAGTAGAAAAAACATCAAAGATAAGGATTGTATCACTAAAGTTAAAAAATCTTATAATAGTATCATATATGAATAACTTGTAACTATTTCACTACTTGAAATTTCATATGTCTTAAACATCAATAAACTCTTCTTGCCTATAATTTTTTGGTTACCTGCTTTTGATATATTTTGACCATGACAAATAGTTATTTGAAAATTTCATTTCATATTCTAATTATTTAGATGAAACAATAGTTAAAGTAACTGTAATTGCTCCATATCGAAAGGACTAAATATAAAATTGGTTTGCAGTTATAGTATTTACTTGAAGTTTAAATACAAATTTCACACCAACTATTGTTTTGTATCAAATTTTATTTGCCTTGAGAGTTTTATTTAAATAATATTTTTGTTATCTAAATATTATTATTATTATTATTGTTATTATTATTATTATTATTAATTAAGACATTTGAGCCTCATGAAATTTCTATTTTGTTGTTTAGTGTTTCTTCCACATATGTCTATCATCTATATTTGCATACACGGATAATTGTTGCAATATTTTAAATATTATTACAAATTTTGTTTTTAACAAACTACTACTCTCATAAACGAATGATACAATACATATTATGACACACACTATCATTTAATTCATATTTGAATTGACACAATTACATAGCTATATAGAGTTTAACGAAAGGTACTCTTTAAAGGTTAAGCAAATTACGGTGAATTTTTCAAAGTTACTACCATTTCAAACATACATTTATATGCAATATCAGTTCTTCAAAAGTATAAAATATCATTTTTACAACTTAGAGTTTATCAGTAAAGTTTTCTTTATTAAAATTTCTCTTTTTTTACACACTTATATTTAATAATTTTTTGAGTCATAATGAAAAGTCCTTGCATTAAGAAGCAATTATTGTGTAGAAACAAAAATTTAGACAC
>JBBPBT010000623.1:7021631-7042157 GCA_037974875.1 Cicer bijugum
ATTGTATATTAAAAACGTCTTTCATTATTAGCATTATATTTTTGTGGTGATAATTAAATTGAAGCAACCTTAGGTTTCTTAATTTTTAATAAAAAAATATTTCATAATTTGAAATTCACCATAAATATTTTCGTAACAGTATGTTATAAATAAATGAAAAAATAAATATTGGTTTATATATATTTTTTCATAAATATTCATTTATATATATATATATATATATATATATTAATTTTGATAGAAACTAATTTTCAATTTGCTTGCAAATGAAGCCATGTAAGATTATAGGTGGATGGTCGAAGAAGATTTATGCTTGTCAAATTTAAATAGTTGTCATAGAAAGTATGTCATCATCCTCTTTATTTGTACGTGACTTTTTTCTATGTTGATGTTAATTCCCAATCTAATAATAGTTCCTAATGTACTAAAGTATGGTTACAAAATGTTTTATAATTTATGATATTGGCCAAAGGAAGTTTTGATAATTGGTATTAACACTTTGACTACCGACTTTTTAAATTACTACAATTTGGTAAGTGTTGGAAATGATAGAAGATAAATGGAATTGATGATGACATTTAAGGTTGTGAATTGAAAAATGAGAAGTCCCATACACTCATTAATAGCATTTATAAAGTGGAGATATCATATTTGGGTTGGGCACCGCAATTTTGTGAAGGAGGGAGAACACAAGCAAATGGACCACCACACGCGCCGCCGTCCGGCTGGCTCGTGCCTCGAAACGTCTTAAAGAGAGCGACCTAGTTCGCGATTCAAAAGTATTTTTTCTGAAACAACCTTAAGGGAGTCTCATTGTAAAGGTAGATAATAAGACAAATGTTAAAAGTATTCTTGAATTTAAAAATTAAATATAGAAATGTTATTTATGTTTTTAATGGTCAAAGTCAATAATTATTTATTATCTTAGTATGTTTTATCTTCTCTCGATTTTAAACTTTAATACTTTAATTATTTAATTATTATTTTAAATTAGTTCAATTATTTATCTTGTCAAAAACATTATTTAATAGTGTCTTCAATTATTAAGAAGTTTAAAATTCAATTTTTTAATACTTTTTATTTTGAATTTCTTAACAATTGCTTTAAATGCTCCTATTAACAATATATTAATAATAAGAAAAGTGTTAAAAATACTTTTTTTTTTAATATTTACTAATATGTAAAATCAATATGAATCTCATACTTTAAAAATAGATCTCACATCAAATAGTGATTTTATCCAGTAAAAAAGTAAATTTTAGTGTAAATTTTCCTGATATTTTTTTAATAATAATGAGTTAAAAAAAATAATAAATAGGACATAGCATTCATGATTTATATCATAGGACATGATATATCATACGCTGTGGCTACTGTAGCAAATAAGCCAATAACACAATCAACTACCCTTGCTTCAGCACAAACACAAATTTATTTTATTTTATTTTAGTACAAGACCCATAGATTCTCTCTAAGTTTTAATTTAATTCATAAATAATAATATTATTAAATTGAACTAAATTCAAATATAAGATTTAGCAATTGTATAAGTTAATATTGTAATATTTATTATCTCTTTAAAATAAAAAAGACCTCGTGGAGACAAATTAAATGATGAAAATTGATAAAGTTAATAATAATATTGAAGTTGTTAATAATTTAAATTAGTTGTATAAGTATAGTTTTCAAGAAAGAATAGTTACTACTTTATTATAATATTTATTGTTGACAGTAAAAAAAATTAATATATTATTTTTCTCCGGTTTAATAAAAAAGTAATTAATATAGTTAAAATTTAAATGTTTAATCGCAGTTTTGATCTCTTATTTTAGTTGAATCATGAAAATAGTATTTTTATGTTATTTCTCTTCGATTTTGATTTTTTAAACAGAATTTTGATTCAAAATTTGATGAAGGATATGTTTTTAAGTCACACCACATTATTTTTATCTTGATGAAATACTCTTTAAGTGAAATATTGTTATGGAGAAAATATGAAATGCTAAATATTGAAGATGCGTTTTTTAAAATATTAAAAATATTTTTTTATATTTTCATTTTTTATATTTAGTCTAAATCATTTTTTTAAGTCACACCACACCATTTATGATAATAGATTTCAAGTATAATTATTGTACCACGAGATCTTGAGACATTATATGAGTTAAATAAACACAAAAAATGAAATTTTATCAAATTTTAAACTAAAATTCTGTTTGAATGACTAAAACTGAAGAAAAATAAAATGAAGAACTACTTTCGCGATTCAATTAAAATAATGAGATCTAACACTAATTAAATCAAATTTAAGAGAATATCTTACAGAAAAAGACAAAAAAGAATTTTATAGTAATAATATAAAAATAATAAATATTTATAAATAAGATAAAACTTACGAGGATGATAAAAATGAGATTTTATGTAGCATAAATCAAAATAAAATCATATCAAGATAAAAAATTAAAATCACACTAAGACAACAAACAACTTACACAAAATGACAAAATAATAATTAGATGAACCTGAGTGACGCGCGACTTGGCTCGCATACGCTACACCTGTTGAAGATATACACGTCACCATCATGTAGGTCCCTTTTCTCTCTCCTGCCATAACTTTACACTCCTCCGGCTACCCGAATTGCCCGCCTCCCATATGGTCACGCTCTCACATTCCTTCGGGCACCCCAAAACTCTCACCCCTTCCACTTCTTCGGGCACCGGCCCATTTTAAATTTCTTTTGTTTTTCAAGTGAGTTCTTTAAATAAAGTTATAAAATAAAAATAAAAAGAAATAAATAAATACTTATTAATTTATAAGACGAAAAATACGTCACAATAAAGATAATTATAAGTTAATGTGTAATTACCACAATAAAAGAGAAATTTTTGTCAAATTTTACTTCAAATAAATTTTTAAAGAAAGATTTATTATATTTTTATAATAGACCAGAAGACAATTTTCTAAATTCATATTGATTTATACCAATTAATTAAAATTATTACATATTAAATTAAACTAAAAAAACTATTTTAAAGTATTGATTTGAAATATTCTTTTATTTTTTTTCTCATAATTAGCTCATTTTATGTCATTATCAATTGGGCATGATACCACTTGTCCTACATCAAATAATCATCTAATACATGAATATTTCCACTCGTACAAAAATAATTATTGTAAATAAATTTTATTATATTTTTCTTATTTTTAAAACTAACTACTTAATAATATATCACGAATTTTATTATACTTTTAGTATTTTTTTTTATTTTATTGACAGATTTAACTCTTTGTGGTATGCACTTTACTAAAGTTCCTCGTAACGATATAGAAGGATATAAAAAAAATGTTTATTAACAATATAGAAAGATAAAGGGAAAAAAAATCAACCACATGATTAAGGAGGTAATATATTAATTCACACTTATTTAAATTTTTTAATTATATTTTTGTATACTTATTATATTTACTTTAGCATTATTTTTTTACATATCAATTTTATTAGAGATTGTACTTCAAGTTCTAACACGATGTTTTCGAATAAGAGATGGACACATAGATTGTATATACATATCTGTAGTGTTATTATATTGTAAAAAAACATCATACATATAGGGTTACATTTCAATTCAGCTTCCATCAACAAATACTATAGCCACCGAAAGACATGAAAACCTATCATGATATATGGGCTGATATTAATTGGAGCTAAGTTTGAAGGATATAGATTAAATGTTGGAATGAACATGAGAATCATGTATTGCAAGGTCAATTAGTAGAAGGTGTTTTACACCACAATCATGTATTGCAAAGTCAGTTCATAGAAGGTATTTTACACCACATCATATGATATATGAATTAGTCGGCTTATGCTGTTTTTTATTCCATGCATAATCCCGAGACTCAAAATTATATAGATACGATTGGTAGTAGCTCTAATCCACACACAAATTATCAATGATTTGAGTTGAATACAATTTCAATAATTAGAAATGATGATTAAGAACACAATTAAAATTAGAATAAATCACAACAATCACAAGTCATTTAAAAAACTAGACGAGTTCAACGAGTTTTTAGATGTGGGATTGAGGGTATTTAGGTGGACATGATTAGTCAAAATTTGATTTATTTTTTTATTTAATTTATTTGTTTGAGTTTTATTAATATAATTAATTTATTTTTATTATATATAATTTATTATTTTAATATATTTTTTATTTATTAAAAAATATAAAGTTGCATTCTTAAAATGTAATCTCCTAAAATAGATAAAATCTAGCGCAATATATGATCACATATCTAAGACCTTCTAAAGACAAAAAAATATTTTAATATTTAATTTTAAATTAAGATATTTTAAAAAATATTGTAAAAAAGGATATAATAGGAAAATAATTCAGAATTTTATCTTATTTTATTTAGTTTTTAAATTTTATCCTATTTTATTTAGTTTTTTAATTTTATCTTACTTTTTCACAGAGAAAGGATCCACTGTTGTTTCTTTAAGTTCGTTTATGTTTTTGTTTTACCGTAAATGTCCGTTTAATTAAGTGTTTAACGAATTGTTAGTAAAAAAAATGTATTTAATGAGTTGCGGTTAAAACATAATCACCTTTTAGTTCCATTTTTTACTTAAGGTGAAAGAATAGTAGCTTGAGTTGTAATTCTCGTTAAATAATTTTGGAGAAAACTTAGTCCGAAAACTTAGTTGTATTTTTTATGTGCTTTTTGTATGAATATTAGCATAAAATATATTTTTTATGATTATAATAAATTTTAGAAAAACTATGAATTTGATAATATTATGATTGGTTAAATTAAAAATCATACGAAAAATATTTAAAGAAATTCAACTAAGTTTTCTCTACTATTTTTTGGTTAAATTTAATTTATCTTCCAAATCAAAATCTAAATTATTATATTTTTTTTAATGAAAAAAAGTTTTAAAAATTAGATTTGAATCACCAAATGTATTAATTAGTTGAGTCGCGTTTTATGCCGCTTTCTTTAAGATGTTTTACAACAATGTTTAAAATTGTTCTATTATATTATCAACTACAATATTTCTAATATAAAATAGACCCGTCACGAGCTGTATATATTTTATATCATATTATAGAAAATTATTCTATAATTATATCATCAACATGATTATTGCGACCATTCTAGAAATATAGTACTAAGACTATTCAAATTCTAATGAGATATTTTTTAAAAAAGAAAAAAAAAAGTGGCTTGGAATATTTGTCGATTAGAAGAGGAAGAGAAAAGAAAATTAAAAAATACAACGAGATTTGATGTACTTTCTAAAATGATTGAAGTCTTTTATTTATAGAAAAAATCTGTAGCAGGTATGAGCAAAAATCATACGATGCGATTTTGATGAAATCGTGTAAAGAAATGCAGATGCAATAATATAATTGCAAAATGAACATATTGCTGAAACCGACTAATAATCATAAAAATGTTAATTTTTTCAACCTCCTAAAAGAATAATACATCCCAAACTCAGTCCAACCGAACACTGGTAGCGCATTTTGTTGTTTGTTTAAGTGACTTCTTTTTATTTATAAAATTGAATATTTCAAAAGTTGACGGTAAAAATTTTACATCAACCTTATAAACATTAACGCAAAATTTCTTTTACGTTAAATTTCAACAATTTTTTACAATTCAAGTAGCCAAGTTTAGTGCAAGTTTCAATATTATAATTTATTTTTCTAAATATTAGAGATTAAAAGAAAAGAAAAAACAGTTTAATCTGTATCGGTAATGTAATTTTTTTATAGTGGTTCAAACCTTTTTTTACGTATATTTCTAACTAAAATATATCACTTTGTATATTTATTCGAAAAATATTATCACAAATTTCTTCATGGTGAGACGTAGTAGAATGTACCTGTACAAATTTTAAATGAATTGTTTTTTGGTATGTATAAGATATCAACAATTATCTGATTAATTTGTAAAAGTAAAACAATTACTACCTGATTAATAAATAAAATATTTTTTTGATTATTTTTTTACTTTTGTTTCAATTTCAGCAGTAGTGTTTGGAGTTATACTGAGTCAGCTTGCATAGCATACGACTAAGGAGAACACAAACACAAACACAAACCACATCTCTGAGATTGATGTGTGTGTCTCTCTCTCGGAACATAGCTTTCTTTGTTAAGCTAACTTGTTTTATATATCTTTTTTTCGGTTAAAGGGTTGGCATTACTCTCTTCATTTTTCTTACGACCTGATCAATCTAGGGTTCAAGTAATTTTTTTTCTTTTCATTTTTCATTTTGCGGGGTTTTGATTTTCTTCTTCATGTGATCTACCTTCTCTCTTTTCTCATTTTAAATTTCTGGGTTTTTTCAGATTTATTGGTTTGAAGCTTATTGAGTGATAAAGTTGTGATTTTTAGGTTTTATTTGTGAATTATTCATCTGGGTGTGTTCTTATTTTGGTTTTAAGGCATTGTAGGGTGTATGGGATTTTTGGGGTGTTTTTTTATTTTTGATGATTTATGGGTTTGATTATTTTTAGGGCTTAATTGAAATGGGGTTAGGTGGTGAGAATGAGAATGGTAAGGTGATAGAGTCTTTGGATGTGTGTAAATCAAAATGGAGAAAGAAGAAGAAGAAACAAGATGGGGTAGTTGAAGATGAAGAAACTGGTTGTTGGTTTAGTTTCAGGTTCATTGGTAGCTGCATTTCTTCAAGATCCAAGGTTGATAGCTCTGTTAGTGGCACCAGTACTAATTATGGTATCCTCTCTATTTTTCATTTGAAAAATTACTCTTATGTTTTTGGATTTGGAATTTCTTTTGTTTTTTATTTTGCATTTTTGTTATTCAAACATTTAAATTCAGGGTGGTATCTAAAACGAAGCTAAACTTGTAGAAATTTACGTGTTCAAAAGTAACTAGTTTTGGGTTTCTTTAGCTTCTTGTTAAAATCTCTATGTGAAAATTTGTTTCAAACACATGTGTTGTTAAAGTACAAGCAATGCTCTATTTAGGATTTTGTGAAGACTTCGAAAGAAAATTATGGTCCTTTCTATAGCACCTTCCCTTTCTCTAGAACATCACTGGTTGTTAGTTTCTTCACCTCATTGAGTTTAGGGACGAGTTCTTAACATTGTTGTTAAATAACCGCTATTTTTTGCTATCTCCGATTGACAACATTGATTCTTAAATTGTACAGTTGTATTTGTGACTTGTAAACTTGTGAGTTGTGAGAATCTTGGTATATCATTCTATATCAATGTTATGTATGTGTTTGTTGTGTATGATACGAAGAAGAACTTGGTTTTCTTAGTTGGTTGCATATCCTTTTCTTAATTTATCAAGTCAGATTTGAAATGGTACCTATTTTTTCCTTCTTATCTTCATATGATAAATGATGCTATCTTATTGCTTGTTCTAATAATGTTTTTCCATTATTTGTTGGGTTTTGGCTTCTCATTATAGCTGAAAGTAAATCAACTATCGATACAAGTAGAGACCAACCAATGCTTCCGGTAGTCTCTTCGACAACCACTAGTAATGCTGAAAGCAATTCATCCACTTCAAAACTCGAAGAGGAGCTTAAAGTTGCTTCCAGGCTGCGAAAATTCTGTTTCAATGATCTTAAGTTGGCAACAAGAAATTTTCGGCCCGAGAGTCTTCTCGGTGAAGGTGGGTTTGGTTGTGTGTTCAAAGGATGGATTGAAGAAAATGGAACTGCTCCGGTGAAACCTGGCACAGGACTTACTGTTGCTGTGAAAACCCTTAACCACGATGGGCTCCAGGGTCATAAAGAATGGCTGGTTTGTAATTTTCCTAATATGATTTGTCTTCCTTCAGAGTTCGGTTCTTAAAGATGTGTCTTTTCTTTGAATATTATATGCCGATTTCTTTCAGGATTTATAAGTTCTTGTTTGGTTCATTTAACAGGCTGAAGTAAATTATCTCGGCGATTTAGTTCATCCACACCTCGTCAAACTTATAGGCTACTGTATCGAAGATGATCAAAGGTTGCTTGTATATGAATTTATGCCTCGTGGAAGCCTGGAAAACCACTTGTTTAGGAGTAAGTTACTATTTTCTGATGAATTACATCCTCATTTTATTTTCCAATATCTGTTGGACCGTTATTGCATTTTTTGATTTTGCTAACATGAGTTGAAGGACCCTGCTGATGTTACTAATTGTTTCTCATTTTAATATATTTCCGTCAGTATCTGCGATGTTTTTACTTTTTACCAAATATTTCTCTTGTTTAACGTTTTATTGAGTATTTTTCTCGTGTACAAAACTATATTGCTGTAGGATCGTTGCCTCTCCCGTGGTCCATTAGGATGAAAATTGCACTAGGAGCTGCAAAGGGACTTGCTTTTCTTCACGAGGAAGCCGAACGACCAGTAATATATAGGGATTTCAAAACTTCCAATATACTATTGGACGCAGTAAGTGCCAAATGTTATGACATTAATACACTTCGTTTTTTTCTTTTAGTTTAATCTTATTAATAACGCGATGATTCAGGATTACAATGCCAAGCTCTCAGACTTTGGACTTGCAAAAGACGGTCCAGAGGGTGATAAAACCCATGTGTCTACTCGAGTGATGGGAACTTATGGTTATGCTGCACCGGAATATGTCATGACAGGTAAGTTTAGTTGGTTAAGTCAAAGTCTAAACCCATGTGTCTACTTGAGTTGTATTTTGTAAATGACTTAGTGTGACTGTTTCTTGCCTTGGTGACACCTTTATTGGGTGATGTGAGTTGTTTCCTCGTTAGGCAGGGTTGTTGAATAGTGGCTATAGTTGTGCTACAGTGTAATAGACTTTGAACAAATTGTTTTTGTTCTGTGATATGCTATTTAGGACATAATGTTGTCAAATAGCGGTGCTATAGCATTGTCGCATAGCAGAATTTGAACAAACAATTATTTTCTCCGATCCACAATTGACAACATTGTCGTAAAGAATATTTAGGAATAAGATCATAATTTATGCAGGAGTTGCCAATGCTTTGCTTTCTCATAATGTTTATAATTTATAAAACTTGCTGTTCTATGATTTTCACTTACATTTGTTCCAAGTCCTTTTAAATGTAATTCAACATCTCTATCATCTATAATCTTTATATACTTGGTTTAGGGCATCTTACATCAAGAAGTGATGTGTATAGTTTTGGAGTGGTACTACTTGAGATGATAACCGGTCGAAGATCTATGGACAAAAATCGGCCGAACGGTGAACATAACCTTGTAGAATGGGCTAGACCGCATCTAGGAGAGAGAAGAAGGTTCTACAGGTTGATAGACCCTCGCTTGGAAGGTCACTTCTCGATAAAAGGAGCTCAGAAAGCTGCCCATTTGGCTGCTCACTGCCTTAGCCGAGATCCTAAAGCAAGACCACTAATGAGTGAAGTTGTAGAAGCCTTGAAGCCTCTACCAAACCTTAAGGACATGGCTAGTTCATCGTACTATTTCCAGACAATGCAAGCCGACCGTTTTAGTGCAAGTCCGAATACTCGAAACGGGAGAACACAAGGAGCATTGCTAGCTCGTAATGGACAACAAAGGAGCCTTTCCATATCACATGGTACTCATGCTTCTCCATTTCACCATCAGTATCCTCAACATTCACCAAAACCAAGTGGAAAGGCACAAAGTTGATGTTGATGAAATTTCTTCATATTTTCTTTGTCATCATTTCTTAATTTCTCAGTATAGATGTAACTTCTTGTGAAGCCATTTGTTCATGGACAACTTGAGAGGGAAAAAGAAGCATGTTGCTTGCTTTATAATTATGATGTATGTTAATGCTTCGAAATGAATCCCCTATTGCGCGATGCAACAGATGCAGAGACCAGTAGTTTTGGTAAGAAAACTTCTATCTCTAAATCAAATGTTGTTCACAACTGTTGCACCGAGCAGTTGCTATAGGGGATCCAAATCCGTAATTATTGTTGACCCTTTTAAATTTAAGGGCATGTGAAGCTTATTGAGCAAACTATGTGTATTGCAAAATTGCCAACCAATATGTTTCTTTCAGGTTGTTTTGAAATATTCAAGATTGTTAATTCCTCAAGTTTAATTTTATTTTATTTCAATTGGGCTTTGAAATGTTCTTATCTCTTTTGATTTATGTATGATTTCATTGTGGTATCAAAGAGTGCGGCTCATTAAATTAATAACTGCCTTTTTTGTTTATGGAAAGATGAGAAAGAAGCTTTATTGCATTAATTTATGTCAGTTGTGGGAATGTGTATTTAACAATGGTACTTGATCCCATCAACCCTCCTATGAGTATGTGGGGATGGATAATGTTCTTTATGTTTCATTTAATAATTGATGTTCTTTTAATTCTTTTATCATGTACTCAAAAATAAAATAATTTGATAAATTGTCATCATAGTTTAGGTGCAAATGCAATAAAGGTACCACAACGGTACACACATTTATTTTTTTTTACTGACAGTACACGTACTGAATGGGATGGAATATATAATTTCAATTTTTGTAAATATTTGATTTTTTTTTTAAAATAAGCTTTTTTTTTTCTTTCATTTTTAAAAATTCCAATCTACCATTTTTTTCTTTGAAATTATATTTTAATCTATGCAACGATGGGTGGTTAGACTTATAATATTTTTTCTTTTTTTTAGTTTTAGTAGAAGGTAGAGTATCATGAGAAAGCGTCCAATTATACATTGTGTTTTGTTAATTTAATAATAAAATTAAAAAATTAATAAAAATAATTAAAAAGATAAATTATTTATTAATAATTG
The DNA here is from genome assembly GCA_037974875.1 of Cicer bijugum. Lineage (NCBI taxonomy): Eukaryota > Viridiplantae > Streptophyta > Magnoliopsida > Fabales > Fabaceae > Cicer > Cicer bijugum. The sequence goes on from JBBPBT010000623.1 coordinate 7,032,409, forward strand.
AAATGAATATATTAAAATAAGAAATACATAAAATTGTTGAGGTTAAGTAGAGGTTTCAGTAGTATTCGAGTAATGTCTTTGATTATGATTGGATATCCGATGTAATATTTTTTTTTTTTGCTTTATTCATAATGTTCATTTTAGTTCTAATGTGAGTATTATTTAGACGACCCGTCTATGTATTTTAGGATTGTAACACACTATATCAATTTTATACGTGAGTCAATATCTTTTATTAGACATCAATGTGAACTCTTCGTTGAAGACGTCCTGTACATTAACAACCTTGTATACTTCATGTAGAAGTCTCTAATGGTTGTGGTTAATGTTAGAATATGAGTTATGCCATGTGAAAATTGCATATGTAAAACCTGATATTTTCCGTAGTTGCACTATTTTTTACAAATGTCGACCTTGAATGGACCAACTAGTCTCTCCTATTTTGAATTAACTATCTCGTGCACAATGAAACAATAGTTGCTATGATCGAATTGTATGACTTGGTGAGTATTAAACTTAACTATTTCATCTTCAATCCTTTTCATGCAACCTTATGTGACACGATCAAATGCTAACATTGCTTTAGTTGTTGTTCCTCCTTTTTCCAAATAGTTTTCTCAACATATAGTAGTATCATTTGATCAAAGAAATAATTTGAAGGTTGCATGTATTGAGTTAATTGATTCGTCAAGGTTCGTTGTCATGTGATCATATCGTCGATCTTTATTATACACCTGAGTATATTTTCTCGGGGATACTGTTGGCCCACCTTACAACCTCTCACTCTCTAATGTCAATTTCTTTGTGGTAATATTTAAATGAAGACTCATTTAACTCATATCCTATATTGACAATACTAAAAGTTATCAAATATGGTTAAAAAAGTGGAATTTATTTTAATAAGAATGAGATCATTATTCATATTTACAACTTTTTTTTTCCGAAGTTCCTTTTCCTTGCATTCCCTAATAAAATTTTGAGCAATGTGTTAAATGCAAATGCAGTAAACATGTGTCGTTGGAAGATCTTGTTACCCATTAATTGCATTATTAAATGAGCTTTTAATGAATTTGTATCTATATGAAATCAAGTAAATGTTAGTGGTGTCTATGCCTTCACAAATTTTTCAAAAAGAAACTTCATCTCCTGTCTCACCTTCCATGAATGCAAAACAATGAGAATATTATTTTTGCATAGACCATTACCTTAGTTGAAATATGGAAGACTAAAATTCACATGTTTCATCTCCGAATAAACAAACACACCATAACTTTAAAAGATTATTATTTACTATTTAGTTTACGTGTTGCAAGTAAACAAATTCCGGGTTCCACTTGGGTGTTTGTACAACAAAATTGTCAAAATTTGCTAGGCGTCATCCCATCAAGATATTTTCAATGTTGGACAAAGATTTATTTGTTTTTGAAAAACAAGCACACTATCGAACATACATATCAAGTATGATTGGTAACTTGTTGATGCTAGACACATCCAATAACATAGTACATTTTAATGTATTTGTTACTATCGACAAATTTAGAAGATGTAGCATAATATAGTTGAGATTCAACGTGTTTAACAATACCTTATAAAAAAATGGGTGTACTTCAATACTCAATGTGTTGTCAATGAGAAGATATAGATATCATCACTACAGACTTGGGCCTAGTATCACTTGCCATTGTCGCACCACTAATAGATGTCTTCCAAAATTTCTATTTGTACAAAGATAAATATTAAATCATATTGAAAATTGCAATTACAAAACTACTTATTATGTTAGGAACATTCAAATATACTTTGGTAGATGAAATGCATGTGGTCTGTGATTCATTAATGTTCCTCACTTGAATTTAATTTAATTTTTTGTATTCTTTATGCATCGACCAAAAACCTCTCATAAATCTCCAATACAATATTCCTAAAGACAGTGACACATGGAATGCACGCACCAATTTGATTTGTTTATCATATAATAGTAATGCATTAATTATGACACCCTAAACTCCTATAATAGATATATCGTTTGAAATATTGTTTTAGTTAATTGAATTTAACTCACATCAAATAAAATATACGAGTTTTGCTATCTTTATGTTTTTTATGTGGTTGGAATAACTTAAGTCTTTCAAGTAGTAGTTGTCACTATCGTATGTATTTTGATGGTATAATTTGTTTTGATTTTCAAGTGGTTTGTAAAATCAAATCCTTCGAAGTTGCAGTTTCTTCTCTTGATCAATATTACATGTGTTGGTTTTCTTACTTGCCTTGAGCACATTTATTGTAATTGCATGTGTGCTTAGAAAATATTCTATCATTAATGACAAATTGTTTTTATCATCTATTGGATAAAATTTGTGTGCCACTTTTGTCATATTGTCATACTTTATCTTTCTTAGTGATTATTGATCTTATTCACTGTCTTTGCATACTTGCTAAGAAAATATCACTATCACTAAGACAAGTTATTCTCATTCATCTAATGGATAAAATTTGTGTTACTCCTCTAATCATAATGTCTCACTTTATCTTTTTTTTACTGAGTCTTGACTCCATCTAGTGTCTTTGTATGTGTTCTTGAAAAATATAGTTATCATTAATGACAAATTGTTCTCATTCATCCATTGTCTTTGTATATGCTGGCTTTGAAAATATCACTAGCATTAAAGACAAATTATTCTCATGCATTTATTGGATAAAATGTGTGTCATCGTCATAGAAAAATGTTTCATAAATACTCGTACACCTACACAACACATAAAAACAGAAACAAATATAAAGAATGATGTGATATATGTTATGTGATGATTGATGAGAAAAGAGAGATAAAATAAAAATACAATATTAAATGAGTGTAAAATAATTAAATGGATACAAATATAATGGTTATTTATTTATTTATCATACTATGGATTTTTTATCAGAATATCTTTTTTTTTCAGAAAACTTAACTAAATTGTTCTAGTTTCAAAACTTGTTACCAAAATGTCCTACTTTTTAGGGTTAGTGGAAAAACTCTCTCTGGAGGAGCGACCAATCAAAGAGACTAAATTTTCTCCCCTAGTAGGAGGTCGCATCCCCGGGCAGCGACTTCCCAAAGGGTTTTTCAAAATCGTTTTTTAATTGTTTTTATATAATTTAAGTAATTTTTAAATAATAATAATAATACTTATAATTATAATAATAATAATACATAAAAATAAGGGTTTTTCACACTAATATCCTCTTTTTCATTTTCATATACCAAAATGCCACACTCCCAAAAATATATACCAAATTGTCCTCTTTTTTTCCCCAGTTGCTGGTCGCAACCTGGGGGCGCGACCTCCTGATGGTTTTTTTTTTTTTAACTTCTTCACATGGTCGCATCCTGGGGATGCGGCCTCCTACTAGCCAAGTCAAATTTTTTTAATTCCCATTTTGCCCTTAGGTATACTACTATGTTATATATTTTAAAATTAATTATAATCATTAAATTAATTAGTTAAAATAATAAAAATAATTATTTTATTAATATTATATAAATGTTATTAATAATAATAATAATAATAAAAAGATAATTGTATTAATAAAATAAAAATACATTAAAATAAAAATACAAATACATTAAAATAAAAATACATTAAATTAAAAATACAAATACATTAAAATAAAAGAAAAAATACATTAAAATAAAAATAAAAATACATTAAATTAAAAGAAAAAATACATTAACATACATTAAATTAAAATGACATTAATAAAAAAAATATTAAATAAAACTTAATTATTTTCATCTAAATGACCTCCAGTTCCACATCTACGTGGTCGTCGAACTCGTCTAACCCTTTGAACAATTTGAGGTTGTTGTGGTTGATCCTCGTTGTAATCTGTTTGTGGATTAGAACCACTACCACCTGCTTCTGTATCATTTTGAATTTCGACATTATACATATAATCAAAAGCCGCATAAGCCGACTCGGGAGTTATGCAATGAGTACCAAACAAATTAAAGAAAATTCCACTCTCGGTCGGATTAATGGGAGTTGGTATTGTTGGCACTGAAGGAACATAATATTAAGTCGATATATCTGCAGCTTTGTGAAGATGTTGTGGTGATGATAAAGATGGTGTTTGGTGCATGATATTTTGTTGTGGGATTGATTGAGGCATAGAGTGAACATTGGGATATGTTGAAGGTTGTAAACGTGGATCACGCAGGCACCTTTCCACAGATATATATAATTTAGTGTGATGTGTGAACCAATTCATATATTCTTTAGTGTGGCATAAAACACCTTGAACGTATTGACCTTGCAATGTGTAATTATGACGTTCATTCCAATGTTGAATCTCATCTTTCCAAACCACACTCCAATTATCATCGATGCCATGCCTCATGTCGACCTCATGGTAGAGCGTCATATCTTTTGGAGGTTGCGGAATCTGTTGATGAAAGCCGAATTGAAGTGCAACTCTATCTACATGATGTTTTTCGACGATATGATAACAGTGCAGATACAGTAATCAAATCGACATCGATCTTGTAATTTCCAAGTTTAATCACTTCACCAAATCCAGCTTGTTGCAAATACGGTAATATGGCGTCGTTCGGTTTTTTGTTGACATGAACATGACATTTCAATTTATTTTTCGAGGGAATCTGAAATTAATAATATATAATATGAAATATATCAATAATAATATATCAATAATAATATATAAATTTATATATTATTAGTAATTAATATAAAATATATTATATTGAAGTTTTTCTGGGATAATCAATCGATTGGCAAAATCGTTTTGCACATCTTCTGAAAAAAAATCAAACAGGCTATCAATCGATCAGGCAAATCGATTGGTACATTTATTAGAAAATAAATTGTGCAAGTCAAAGAGCCAGGTTGCCACTAATCGATTAGGCAGATCGATTGTTTAAATCACCAAGACTGAACTGATTGCTCACATCGATTAGACAAATCGATTGGTACATTTACTGAAATTAAAACGTGCAAGTCAGTGGCATGCCTTGCAAGCTAATCGGTTTGGAGAATCGATTGATCCAATCACATCTTTATTTTTTGTTTGTCTACATCGATTGACACAATCGAGTGTGAATGTCCCAGAGCCAAACCAATGATTAATAAAGCGATTAGGCAAATCGACTTACTAAAATAAGTTTCAAAATAACCTTGGTCTGGAACATACATAGTTGATTAACACAATCTACTAATTTACTTCTTTTGAAATAAGTTTGGCATCAATCGACTTGGTAAATCGATTGAATGAACCAACTGATGAAATGGTCTTCAGATTTAAGTCTACAATCGGTTAGGCAAATCGATCTGTAAAAATCACTGTGTTCCTAGAACCAGTGAAATCGATTAATTAAAGCGATTGGTACAGAAAGTTTTAGAAACAGAGATGACTGAAATGTTTGAATCGATTAAGTACATCGATTGTTTTGATCTCGTTGTTGAAACAAAACACCCCAAGTCGATTATGAACATCGATTCAGATATGAACATTCATCCAAGTCTGAAGAACTAATTTAAAATAATCGATTAGTTAAATCGATTAGTTTATGCAGTTTCAAGATTCAAGAAAAACAAGATTTGCGAAATCGATTTGATAAATTGATTAGTGTGCTTTATAACTTTAATGAATTGATTGGCCAAATCGATTCATGTGTTGTTTTTTCTAAAACTATATAAACTGCTTTCATACTCTTCTTCTCATAAGCTCATAACATCAATAACATTTTACAACTTCATAACTGATGATAACAATCATATACCACTAACTCTTTCTCAACTGATATTACTTTGAACATCTTTTTCAGCCATGAACAATCAACATTTGTGATCAATGAGGATTGAAAAAGACTGAATTGAGAAAGATTTCTTTGAGAAGAAGGAAGATCAAGAACTTTGTATAATTGATCTGTTTCCATTTCTATAAATCATTTTCTGTAACCAAATTACTTTGAGAAAATCCAGTTGTTACTGGTGGTATTCTTCGGAGTTGAGGGCTGTCAACAAGAAGACACTTGACTGGATTCTTGGTAGAGTTTATGGGATTTAAACTCGGGAATTCAGGGAGGGAAAGATAGAACAGGGAGAATAGTTTAGGATTGAGGCAAGGCGCTGTGTAAAATCTGTAAACTGATTCTAAGAAGTTCTATTGGAAAGGCTAAGATCTAGTTGGATCTTAGGACTGAATGTAGGTCGTCACGAGACGGCTGAACCAGTATAAAAATCTGCGTACACTTTTCTTTCCCTTATCTCGTTTAAATTTCTGCAATTATTGTGTTTTTGATATTGATTGAATGCATGATAAAGATTCTATGTTAAGTGACTTTGCATGATTAGTTGTCTTAACATGATTGCATGAAAATCAACATCTTGAATAATAATTGTTTCTGATGCATTTCTCCATATATACCATGATCCATATTGTTTGACATTCATTAGAATTGATTATTAGGGACCTTGTTTAATCTTGTGTTTAGTAAATTTCGAATTTATTAAACTGCTGCGCATATTGTTAGAATAGGCATTATTCTGCATAATTCTTCCGCAAATCAGAGGTCTTATCCCCCAACACTAAAGAATATATGAATTGGTTCACACATCACACTAAATTATATATATCTGTGGAAAGGTGCCTGCGTGATCCACGTTTGCAACCTTCAACATATCCCGATGTTCACTCTATGCCTCAATCAATCCCACAACAAAATACCATGCACCAAACACCGTCTTTATCATCACCACAATATCTTCACGAAGCTGCAGATATATCGACTCAATATTATGTTCCTTCAGTGCCAACAATACCAACTCCCATTAATCCGACCGAGAGCGGAATTTTCTTTAATTTGTTTGGTACTCATTGCACAACTCCCGAGTCGGCTTATGCGGCTTTTGATTCTATGTATAATGTCGAAACTCAAAATGATACAAAAGCAGGTGGTAGTGGTTCTAATCCACAAACAGATTACAACGAGGATCTACCACAACAACCTCAAATTGTTCAAAGGGCTAGACGAGTCCGACGACCGCGTAGATGTGGAACTGGAGGTCATTTAGATGAAAATAATTAAGTTTTATTTAATATTGTTTTATTAATGTCATTTTATTTTAATGTATGTTAATGTATTTTTTCTTTTAATTTAATGTATTTATATTTTTATTTTAATGTATTTTTTCTTTTATTTTAATGTATTTGTATTTTTAATTTAATGTATTTTTATTTTAATGTATTTGTATTTTTATTTTAATGTATTTTTTCTTTTAATTTAATGTATTTTTATTTTTATTTTATTAATACAATTATCTTTTTATTATTATTATTATTATAATTAATAACATTTATATAATATTAATAAAATAATTATTTTTATTATTTTAACTAATTAATTTAATGATTATAATTAATTTTAAAATATATAACAATAATATATATAACATAGTAGTATACCTAAGGGCAAAATGGGAATGAAAAAAATTTGAATTGGCTAGTAGCCAGTAGGAGGTCGCATCTTCAAGATGCGATTATGTGAAGAAGTTAAAAAAAAAAAAGCCATCAGGAGGTCGCATCCCCAGGTTGCGACCAGCAATTGGGGAAAAAAAAGAGGGCAATTTGGTATATATTTTTGTGAGTGTGGCATTTTGGTATATGAATATGAAAAAAAGGATATTAGTGTGCAAATCCCTAAAAATAATTACTATTATTATTATTATTATTAATTATTATTAATTATTAGTATTATTATTATTATTAATTATTATTATTATTATTATTAATTATTATTATTAATTATTATTATTATTAATTATTATTATTATTATTAATGTATTATTATTATTATTAATTATTATTAATTATTATTAATTATTATGATTGTTATTATTATTAAAAATTGTTTTAGTTAAAAATAATTATAATTAAATTAAAAATTATTATAATTAAAATAAGAAATTATTATAATAATACATTAATAATAATAATTATATTAATAAGACAAATTATATTAATAACATAAAACAAAATACATTAAATTAAAATAGGAAATACATTAAATTAAAATAAGAAAATACATTCGACAAATTTCAGTATATTCGACAGATTTAATTCTGGTTGACTAAATTTCAGTAAAATTCCTCATAACGACTAGGGATGGGAATATGCTAGGCCGTCCGTAGGGGCCTATGGCCTGACCTACTTTTGGTCTGGCCTGGCCTGACCTATTTAATAAAAAAGCTAGGCTCAGACTGTTTTTAAAGCCTATTTAATTAAATAGGTCAGACTCAGACTTATAAAAAAGCCTGTTAGGCCTAACATGCCGGCCTATATATATTTATTATTTATTAATAATATTTTTTATTATTATATTAATAATATTATTTTCTATTTTAAAATCTATTAATTAGGCAATCACTTACTAATCATTCCATATTCAGTAGTCGTTCCATATTCGGTAGCAGTTCTATATTTGATAGTCGTTTTATATTCGGTAACCGTTCAATTAGTCAATCACTTAATAGTTGTTCCTTATTTGTTTAAGAAATAATAATTGATTCGTTTAAAAAGGCTTTTAAAAAGGCTTCCACGCCAGACCAAACTATTAAAAAGGCTAGACTTTGGCCGAAAAAAAAGCCTATGATAGGCCGTAGGCCAGACTTAGGCCGAAAAAATAAATCGTAGGTCAGGCTCAGGCCTTTCAAAGCCTGACCTGACCTGGCCTATTCCCACTCCTAATAACGACATAGAAGGATACCGAAAAACAATTGATCACATGATGGTTGACGAAGTAATATATTCATTCATATTTAAATCTGTCGAATATACTGAAATCTTTCGAATGTATTTTCTTATTTTAATTTAATGTATTTCTTATTTTAATTTAATGTATTTTGTTTTATGTTATTAATGTAATTTGTGTTGTTAATATAATTATTATTATTAATGTATTTTCTTAATAATAATAATAATAACAATTAATAATAACAATAATTAATAATAATAATAATAATTAATAGTAATAATTAAAAATAATAATAATTATAATTAATGTATTATTATAATAATTTCTTATTTTAATTATAATAATTTTTAATTTAATTATAATTATTTTTAACTAAAACAATTTTTAATAATAATAACAATCATAATAATTAATAATAATAATACATTAATAATAATAATTAATAATAATAATCATAATCATAATAATTAATAATAATAATAATTAATAATAATAATAATAATTAATAATAATAATAATAATTAATAATATGTATTATTATTATTATAATTATTATTTAAAATTTACTTAAATTATATAAAAACAATTAAAAAACGATTTTGAAAAACCCTTTGGGAGATCGCTGGCCGGGGATGCGACCTCCTACTAGGGGAGAAAATTTAGCCTCTTTGATTGATCGCTCCCCCAGGGAGAGTTTTCCCACTAACCTTAAAAAGTAGAGCATTTTAATAACAGGTTTTGAAATTAGGACAATTTAGTTAAATTTTCTGATAAAAAAATCCTCATACTATCTCACTATTACTTATCATATTATCTCATCAAAACTTATTGCCTTGAGCCCCTTCTTGTTTTTGCATGTCTGCTAGGAAAATATCACTATTATCTATTACGTCTATCTATCTATTACAAAATAATAAAGCAAAGTTTATTTTTAGAGTGTTTAATCTAAATTAACTTTCTACAACTAGAAGCTATGCCATAATTCTTTCTTTATCTT
>JBBPBT010000623.1:7055729-7086728 GCA_037974875.1 Cicer bijugum
TAACACTTCCAATAAATTAAACAATATTGATACTCGCACCCCTCACATTACTCCATACACCCCTCAAATTAAAAAAAAAAAACACTAAAATATTCAAAATGTCCTTTAATATTTATAATATTTTTTACAATTTTTCTAACTCATAACTCACATTCATCAATATTCATCACATCTTATAAATTATATCAAAAAATTAATATACCTCACAAATCCTAAATCATAATCATTCAAAACTCACATCATTCACTTATAACATACACCCCATTGGTTACATCATCACATTATGGTTAAAGGGTAATAAAGCGGTATGTTTGTTGGTCTATTTTTTAGTTCAAATTTTTTTCTTCTAAATATGGGGATTGTACGTGAACTCAGTTCACATACGTTGTGTTGTTACGTGAGCTGAATTCACATATGTTGAAAAAAATTAAAAATTTTAAAATGTACGCAATCTTAATTCATGTAAACGTATGTGGTTTAAGATTGCGTAATCATTGAAGTTTAAAAATTCAACATCTTAGTATGTATGCACTCTTAATTCACACACATTTACAAGAATCAACATTGCATAATCAATGAAGATTGAAAATTAAACAATATACGTGAAGTCGATTTCACATAAGTTTACGTGAACTCAATTCATGTATGTTTACTAGAATTCAGTTTACGTAAACTCAGTTCACATACACTTATGTGAAATTGAGTTCATGTATATGCTAAGCAAAATCTTGAAATTTTTTGGTTCACATACACTTATGTGAAATTGAGACAACAATGATAAAATGTATGAAGGTTTGGAACTTGGTTTTGTGGATATGGATGACGATTTTGAAGGTGATTTTGACGAAATATATGATGATTTTGATGCAATGAATGATGCTATGTACTACGAAGGTGAACCTATTATTGTTGATTTGACTGATATGTTTAGCACTGACATGATGTTTGATACGCAAGATGATTTATTGGAATGGACTAGAAATGTTCGAAGGGAAAATAAAATTGTTGTTGTCATTTTTAGATCCGAAACTACGATAGCACGACCAAGAACAAAGACAAAATTACTTCTTGGTTGTGAAAAAAGTGGTAAATATAAACCTTGGAAGAAACCTAAACTTACGAGCAATACTTAGAGTAGAAAATTTGAATGTCCATTTAGATTGAGAAGTACACCACCAAGTGTTGGTGAGAGATGGTATCTGCATGTAATATGGGGGGGGGGGGGGGTCCATAACCACGAATTGATCAAAAAATTGACTGGTCATGCTTTCTTAGGCCGATTGTCTCAGGAAGAGAAAGTTGTACATGGTGATATGACGAAGAACATTATAAAGCCAAGAAACTCATTGTAACACTAAAGGATCATAATTTTAAAAGTTTGACGACAATAAAACAAGTTTACAATGCACATCAAGCATATCATTCATCACTTAGAGGAGGTAATAGAACATAAATGCAACATCTTTTGACATTGATGGAACACGACAAATATGTCTATTGATATAAGAAGGTAAAAGATTCAAATGAGTTAAGGGACATATTTTGGGCTCGTCCAGACACTATCACTCTTGTAAATAATTTTCACATAATATTGATTATGGATAACACATACCACTCATGTAGGTAACAAATACCATTACTTGAAATTATTGGTGTTACATCTACTGAAATGACATTTTGTGTGGGATTTGTGTATCTATAGTATGAGCATGCTAATAACTTTACGTGGGCACTACAAATATTGAAATAACATATTACAAGTGGTGAATTTGATGTAATCGTTATTGATAAAGAACTAGCTTTGATGAACGCAAATGAATATGTTTTTCTAAAAGCAATCAATTTATTATGCTTGTTTCATGTATGAAAAAATGTCAAAGCGAAGTGCAAGATGACTGTTTTTCCAAAAAACAAGTAGATGCAAATAATGAAGGCGTGAGAGGCTCTTGTTTAAAGTTATGATGAGGCTCAGTACTAGAAGGAATTTGTATTGCTCTTCTATCTTTAATGATTATGTATATGATAAGTGGTTGATTCCTCACAAGGAAAAATTTATTGAGGCGTGAACAAATATAGTTATGTATTTTGGGAACACTACAACACAAAGGGTTGAGTCATCGCACTAGAGTTTGAAAAGAATATTACAAGACAACATTGGTAATATATACAGTGTTTTGGAAACCATCAATAACATAATTATATTACAACACAATGAGATAATAACATCATTTGAAAAAAGCATATTATACGCCAATTTGCATGGTGTTGTGTCCAAAAATGTAATAAATCACATTGCGGCAGAGTTTGATCGCGTGAAGCGTGTAGGTATAGATAAGTTTGAATCTCGTTGCACAGTTAGGAGAATGCATGGTCTGTCTAACTTGTGCATGTGAAATAGCCAGGTATAGTTGAAGTAACAACATCAATTATAAGAAAGAGGGGTTTGAATTATAATTGCCTATTTTTAAAAATTCCTGTTTAAAATTGAAAGTTTAACTCAAGATTGATCTTGATTATAAACGAAGAACGATCTTGGTTAGTGAAAAAACAGCAATATCAATTTTATCAATATAAAAGCTGAATGTAAAACATATAATAAATAGAGATAGAGGTAGAGAGATCACACAAGCATATACCTTGGTTCACCCAAACACGGGATACGTCAAGTCCTCACAAATGTGAGATTTTTCACTAAGTGCTCAAGGCAAGATCGTTCTTGGCTTTGCATAGGTCAACCTTAATCTTTACACAATTTCTACCTTTCTTCCTAGAAACGATTTCCTCAGGTTTACCTCACACTATTTCAGAAAGGATTTTGCAAGCTACCTTTTAAAACATAAAAGGATTTTTACACACAACTCAAACTAAGTTAACAAAATAGCCTTGAGTTATAAAGCAATGATTTTGAGAATGTTAGAATTTGGGTATTACTCAACTCTTGTTTGAGAAATAGATTCTATAATTAGAACTTAATTGTTACTGATTGTAACACAACACAAAGAATGGAACTGCAAGCATGAGAACGATTTTGACAAGCTTAAGTATGATTGAATGATGCTTTGCTTGGCACTTTGAGTTGTGTTTTGTTCTTCATCTTGAAGTTGCATTTATAGGCGTCAAGAGAGCTTATGACAACTCCTTTATCCGTTGAAATAAAGCCAACTATCATGAGAGAGTATATGGATAAGATCAACCAAAAAGCAAGAGATTTCATGCTGAATCCAGGAACGTTCTTGACATCCAAGATCGTTCTTCGAATTGGTTGGAGATGAGTTGACTTGTTCTTATGATTTTTGTCAATTGACTGAGTTGATTTCTAGCTTTAAGTCAAGTGTGCAGGTCTTGATTGAAGTATAACTTCAGTGCATTTTATAACTTGTAAATTTGTAACTACATTTGCCTCACTTGAAGAATGACCTTGCTTTGTACTTTTCATGAATCATGTCTTTGATCCTTCAAATTCTGGAATAATTCTGACCTAGATTGATCCTTGCTTATTCTTGATGAAGATATGAAATGATTAAAGTTTCCAGGATCCAATCTTACACAAAGAAAACTGATCATTCTTGATTATGACATATGTGGAGAACATTCTTTGTTTTTCAGGATCATGTCAAGAACGTTCTTCGTTTTACTGAAATATGTCAAGATCGTTCTTGGTTTTCCTAATTTTTGCTTTCTTGATTTTAATGAGATCTGCTTTGAAATACTTGGTACTTAACTTGTTTTGACACACTCAAATACACATGTTAAATACTAAAACACTTAGAATCTTAATTAGAATTCTTAATTAACCTTTTGTTTAATTATCATCAAAACATTAATTTGGGATTTATTCTTAACAATCTCCCAATTTTTGATGATGACAAAACATGCTAAATTTAGATTTTAATTTTGATTCTAATAATAATTCAGAGAGCTTTTTAATTAAAAACTCCCCCTCAATATGTGCTAAACATTTGAACCAAATAATGATTTTTCATTAATGCCACACAAAAAATCCTTGATCATTATAGGGTAGTTCAAAAAAAAAATATAAGTAGATATCTAAAGACAACTACATATCATGCTTTAAAATCTAAGACATTTCTCCCCCTTTGTCATAGCAAAAAGGAATAAGAGAGAAAAAACTAAAACAGTGAATCAAAAGGACAAAGAAGGTGAAGATGCTTCAGATGATGGAGATAACGAAGGTTGATGAACTTCTGGAAATATGGAAGGAGGATTAGGCATAGGTGGTTCGAGGCCAAACTTGGGAGCAACCTGATTTGTTATCCAGTCCCTCATAATTGCTTGCCCTTTATCTTGATGAGCTTGTCTTACAATTATAGTTTGCAGAGCAGCAAAAATAATAGGAGTGCTCTTAGAAGCTCTTGATGATTCCTTTTCCAGTTTGGGAAGGAGCAGTAGAGGTGCAAAAAGTGGATAGAGTGGCAAAAGTAGTATTGATGTGAGGAATAGAGTTAGGAGCAGAATGATGGGGTATAGATGGGCTAACTATATCCAAATCAGGAAAAGCCAAGTATGTACTTATTCCAAAGAGTGATGAAGATGTAGTTTTTTGGAGTGAGACAAAAACTGGAGACATTTTTTAAATGTGTTGAACTGGAAGTGTAGGGCATAAATTTCCTTGAGAAGATGGATTGATGAAAGGTGGAGGTGTAGAAGATATAGGATCTAAATTTTGGGAAACAGAAGAAAAAGAAGAACGTTCTTCAGCATTTGGTTGGGGTGAAGAACATTCTTGAGGTTCAGTGCGTTGGTGCATTTCAGAGATTTGTGCTGACTTTTTCTTTTGTTTGTGGAAGATCGATTGACAACGGATTATGGTGAGGGTGGGATGGTGGGGATTTGTTTCATGTGGGAGATATTTTTAAATAAGAATTTTGAAATCTTGATGTTGGATGATTCAGTCAAAAGAGGATTTTTAAAGTGTCTGAATTTTTTTGACAAAACCATGCCATAAGGGACAATGTTTCTCTTATAATATTTTTGGATGGTAACAATCATGTGCTTGATTATCAGATAAGCCAGATTGATCTTCGTTCAATGAAGAAGGTGATAGATGACTAGAGCGTCATTATCATAAACAAATTCATGGCTGCCACAGTGGGGTAAAATATTGTGTTGACTAATGCTAGTGAAAATTTTGAGAAGGGATTTCAGATCAACTTAAAGATGTTTGGTTGATCCATCAATAAATAGCTCTTAGAACACATCTTCTATTGATATGTTAAAGTCTGTGTACCAATCTTTTCCAAAGATCATTAATCCTTTAGATGGTAATTTCAGAATTTCAGCCAAAATCAGAGGGTCGAGACGAATTTCAATACCTTTCAAAGTGGATGTAACACCCTTATTTTAATTATTTAAATTAAAACCATTAGTTTTGTTTATTCTTTATTGTTTTATTGTGACGATAATAGAATAATTATTCCTTAGATGTTTGATTATTTGATGAAGTAATTTTATATTTAATAATTATTGGAATTTTTTTTATTAACTAATTAAAACTCGTAAAAATATTTGTCTTAGAGTGAACAATGACCAAGTCAATTTTGACCCAGTCAAAATTGAATCACCCACACTACTCTTGTGTCCATTCAAATGTGTAACTAACAATAATAAATACATGAATGCCAATTAATTCCTAACGGTTGGCCATTGAATAAGATTATTCCAATTGAATTCCGTATTCATGGGGGCAATTAAACTCAATGAAGGGAATTATTCCTTCTCTCTGATCAATTACCCACCTCCTTTATTAGTCACAAACCCTTCTCCTTCGTAAGACACGCCATTACCAACATTACATTTATCTCAAATATTTTCTAAGTCACTCAAACGACCACCCCCACATTCCCTCACATTCGGATCGATGTTCTAAACTTTTGTTCCTTCATCTTGTTGAAATTTTCGAGGACGATATAGTGTCACTTGGAAGGAAAGCACTCGAGGTAAGGGCTTTTCCCCATGCAGAGTTAGGCTAGATATTAAGTTAGCGAATCGTAAAATATTGATATGATGTCTGGATGTATTAAAAGGAAAATATTAATTTTTATTTTGTCGTAAAGGAATTAACTATAATGCTTTGTTTTTCTTTTTGGTAATATCCATCTTGACGAATTAATTATAGAATTATATTTTTATTATTATACCTTGATAAATATGGTTGTAGTGAAACTATTTAGTGTTTTACGTGTTTTAGAGTATTTAATTATAAAGTTATAATTTTTATATTGTTATAATTAATAATATATTTATTATGATGTATTTGATTTTAATTCTTGACTTTGAGTATTTTAAATTTAAAACGGGATTTTTTATGGACAATGTATGTCTTGAGGAAATTGATGAAAATTTTATATTTTTTTTATTTTAATAATGTGAAAGAATTTGATCTGGAATGATTTGTCCTTGTGATTGCCTTAGTGGCTGGTGATCTGGGTTTGAATAGTTTTTCTTTGTGGTGCCTAAGTGGCTGATTATTTGTGTTATGATTTTCCTTCTTTGTGGTTGCCTAAGTGGCTAGTGACTTGTATATTTTGAACATCATTATCATTATCATGACATGTCATATGCATCTTTGTGGACGCCTTAGTGGCTGGTTTAATTTTTCCCATTGGTATGGGTGACTTCTGTGTGGACGCCTTAGTGGCTGGCTATATCCGGATCATATATATTTAGGAGCATGCATAAATTGCATAGATTTTATTGTCATTGTTATTTTCATCCTAAAGTGAGTTATCCTTGGAGCGATTTATATATTTCAATACTATTCATACACTCTTGCGAATCATAAAAAAATTAATATTATTTCTATAAATCTTATGGTTGTTAATTTACTGTTTGGTTTGATTTTGTTGTGGGATGAACTGACCCCTTACACCAACATTTAGGTACTAAAGATTTTGAAGAATTGCATTAATGACGTTTGCTTGGCGCGCGCACGTGGGAAAAATGGGTATTTTAATAAATAAATAAAAATAATGTTTGTAGTGATAAGATTGATGTGGTACACTTTTATTTGAATTTTTTTAGTTATTTACCTTTATGGCCGATTTTAAATAGAAATGCGGAGGCGGGGTCCTTCCGCTAGGAAAAACCTAAATTATTCTATTTAATAAGTGGACATTTTCTATAATTATTAAATTTTCTTTGCAATAATAATAATATCAAGTAATTTGCATTACTTTCTTTCTTAAAGTGAAATCAAACTATCTCCTAGTGAAATTTTATTATATGATAAAAAAAAAAATTGTTTTGAAAGAAAATAAACATTTTTGAGTAATGTCTTGGATCAAAATCCGGGGCGTTACATTGTGGTATCAGAGCATTAATTCTCGGTCTTTAGTGGGGTGGGACGCTTCGTGTATGTGGCATGTTTTCTATGATTTTGTTAATGTTAATTGTTTAATTTTCTAATTATTTGAGTTTTATCAATTATTTAAATGCCTCGTTTAATTTTCTAATTATTTGAGTTTTATCAATTATTTAAATTGCCTATTATTTGTCATTAATTATGTACTTTCTTGAAATTGAATTTTATTAATTATTTTAACTTTTATTACGTCATTAATTATGTAACCTATTTGAAATTGAAATTCTACTAATTACTTAAATTTCTATTATGTGTTATTAATTTTGTAACCTCATTAAATTTGAATTTTTAAAAAATTTCTTAAATTCGTATTAAGTGTCATTAAATATGTTAATTGCTTAATTTTTCTAATTATTGAATTTACTTAAACTTCTATTAGGTATCATTAATTGTATAACGTACATTAATTTTTGACATTAAGAATATGTCTTAAATATTTTATTTAATGGTGCATTTAATTGTTTTCTATTAAGTGTCATTAAATAGGTTAATTGCTTAATTTTCTAATTATTGAATTTTACCTAAATTTTTATTATGTGCCATTAATTGTATAACCTACACTAATTTTAATCATTAAATATTTGATTTAATGGTGTATTTAGTTGTGTAAGAATTCGAATTTTAGGTATTACTTAAATTTCTATTAAGTGCCATTAAATATGTTAATTCTTGATTTTATGATCATTAAATATTATTTAAATTGTATTATGTGTCATAAATTGTATAACCTACACGAATTTTTGTCATTAAATATTTGATTTATTGGTGCATTTAGTTGTTTAAGAATTTGAATTTTAGAAACTACTTAAATCTCTATTAAATGCCCTTAAATATGTTAATTATTCATTTTATAATTATTAAATATCACTTAAATCTTTATTGTGTGTCATTAATTGTATAACCTCCATTAATGTTTGTCATTAAAAATATGTGTTAAATATTTGATTTAATGATATATTTAATTGTGTTTAAACTTGAAATCTCTATATCTACTTGCATGCTTCATTGACATTTTTTTTTATATTTTTACAATTTTTAAGTTGTTACATTTTATAATCTTTATGATTTTTTTCTTTTATTGTATGATTGTTTATTTTATTAATTTTAGACTTTCTACCTCTTATTCATACAAATTTTGATTTTCTAACTATTTTATGTCATTAATGATTTAAATTTCATTATGTGAATTTAATTATCTAACTTCTTGGAATAATTATGATGAAAAATATGTATTAAGTTATTAATCCCATGATTTGAAACAATTTTAATTTAATCAAACAGTAATTATTGATGTGAATTATGTGTTTATTACTATGATTTAAAATTATTGAGTTTTCATCATATAATCTAAATATTTGTAATTAAGACAATGTTCTAAACACTAAATTAGGTATAATTGTATGATCCGCACAATAGAAGGGAAGGATAATACATAAAGAGTTGTATTTAAGGGATTCTGGCTAAGGAAAGACTTGGTTATTAACTGGTCCATTGACCCACCTCTCTTTCCTGGGAACCCCTTAAAAACACGACTTGTTGTATAATCCAGACCTACTATATAGTGTTCAACTTTCATACTACCCTAAAGTTAAAATTATATTAGAATATTTTTCTAATTAGATAATTTTAGGAAGCGCTATGTCTCGTCGAACAAACCGATCGGTCCCCCAAAGAAGAAACGATATGACTGAAGTGATCCAAGCCATGAATGCAATGGCTGCTGCAATGACCCAACAAGCTGCGGTCCAGGCCCAACGAGATGCACAGAGGGACCAGAGGGATGAAGCAGCTAGTGCAGCAAGAGCATTGAATGAATTTCGTCGACAAGATCCGCCTAAGTTCAAAGGAGAGCACGACCCCGATAAGGCTGATCTTTGGCTGCAAGAAATCGAGAAGATCTTTGAGATCCTACACTGCCCTAATAATGCGAAAGTGGAGTATGCGACCTATTTAATGGTTGGTGAAGCTGAATACTGGTGGCGAGGGGCGAAGAAAATGATGGAGACAAATCATGAAGAGCTGACCTGGGAGGCTTTCAGGAATAAGTTCCTAGATAAATACTTCCCGAAAAGTGCTAGGGCTGAGAAGGAGGCCCAATTTCTGAAGTTGTATCAAGGGAATCTCACGATAGCAGAATATGCGGCAAAGTTTGAGTCCCTAGCAAAGCACTTCCGCTATTTCATAAATCAGGTAGATGAAGAATACATGTGTGAGCGGTTCGAAAGCGGGCTTAAGTATGAGATTAAGGAGTTGGTGGGGCCCTTGGAGATACGTCAATACCAAGTGTTAGTGGAGAAGTGCAAGAAAGTGGAGCAAATGAAACAGAGTCGTCTGAATAGGGGCACAGTAGGTGGACCCATCAGACCTCTGGTAGAGATTTAAATCCATCCATATTATGAGAGTTATAAGCTTGGACTCTAAATGTTAATATTTACCCCTAAATGTTAATATTTTAAATAGGGGCATAACGGCCAACATAATAGGGGCAGACAACATCAACAACACAAGCCATATGTCCGACCACCGGGGAATGCTAGAGATCAACCTCGACCTCAAGACGGGGAAGGTCAAGGGCAAAGAACTCCAAGTCAGAACCAGACATACCCTATTAGGTGTTTTCGCTGCAACAGGGAGGGACACAAGATATCTGAGTGTCCAATCAGACCAAGGGTTTGTTACATTTGTCAGAAGCCAGACCACTTTGCAAATGAATGCCCTGAACGGAAGGAAGACAGAGCTGTTAACCGCAACAAAATCAACGTAAATGTTGCACGCCCTACTGCCAAGGGACGTGTCTACCATATCAATGGGGAAGAAGCTCCATCTTCCTCTGAACTTATCCAAGGTGAGTGTTTGATTGCTGGAAAATCACTTAATGTAATATATGATTCCGGGGCAACACACTCGTTCATTTCATTGGATTGGGTGGATTCGCTCCAACTTGTTGTTACTACCTTGCCATTTGATTTGGTGTTACCCTACCTTCTACCGAATCGGTGAAATGTAATACGGCTTGCTTGCAATGTCCGTTGATTGTGTTTGATATGAGATTCAATGTTGATTTGATTTGTATTCCCCTGAAGCATGTGGGAGTGATCCTTGGGATGGATTGGTTGTCAAGCCATTATGTTTTATTGGATTGCGCTCGTAAGTCTGTGATATTCCCAGACCCAGGTGTTTCTCGATTCCTCGATACAAATAAATTGAACTTCTCTTTGCAAGGGGGAGTTCAAAAATGTGTTTTCCTCAACTCAGTCAGTATGAAGCTAGAGGTAGAGGTAGACGGGATACGTGTGGTTGAAGATTTTCCAGAGGTATTTCCGCCGGATGTACCAGGATTACCCCCAGTTCGTGATATTGAATTCTCAATTGATGTGACTCCGGACACATGACCTATTTCTATTGCCCCATATAGAATGTCTCCGTCGGAATTGTTAGAGTTGAAAAATCAGTTGGAGGACCTTTTGTCTAAACAGTTTATACGACCGAGTGTCTCACCTTGGGGAGCACCAGTGCTCCTAGTGAAGAAGAAGGATGGAAGATCTAGACTTTGTGTCGATTACCGCCAGCTTAACAAAGTCACCATCAAAAATAGGTACCCCTTGCCACGCATTGATGACTTAATGGACCAACTCAAAGGAGCAATCATATTTACAAAGATTGATTTGAAGTCGGGGTACCATCAGATTCGGGTAAAGGAAGAAGACATCCCTAAAACAGCATTCAGAACTCGTTATGGGCACTTTGAGTATTTGGTGATGCCTTTTGGTGTCACCAATGCACCAGCTATTTTCATGGATTACATGAATCGTATATTTCACCCCTTCTTAGACAGATTTGTAGTGGTCTTCATTGATGACATATTGATTTATTCTAAGAGCCGAGAGGAACATGAAGTTCACCTACGTCAAGTTTTGCAAGTCTTGAAGGACAAGCAATTGTATGCTAATCTGGGAAAATGTGAATTCTGGCTGGAGGAGGTGAAATTCTTGGGACATGTCATTTCAAGGGAAGGTATCGCTGTCGATCCAACTAAAGTAGAGGCCGTGGTGGCATGGAAACAACCACAAACCGTTACAGAGATTAGAAGTTTTTTGGGCTTGGCTGGATATTATAGGAGATTCATTGAGGGCTTTGCCAAGATTGCAGCGCCGTTGACACAACTCACCAAAAAGAATCACATTTATGCATGGACAGAGGAATATGAGAAGAGTTTTCAGATGATGAAGGAGAAACTAACTACTTCACCGGTGTTGGTGTTGCCACAACCAGAAGAACCATATGAAGTTTATTGTGACGCTTCTTTACAAGGGTTGGGTTGTGTACTTATGCAGAACAAACAAGTGGTAGCATATGCTTCAAGACAGTTGAAGGTGCATGAGAAACACTATCCTACACATGACATGGAGTTGGCTGCAATAGTTTTTGCACTAAAGATTTGGAGGCACTATCTGTATGGATGCAATTTTGATGTATACAGTGATCATAAAAGTTTGAAATACTTGTTCGACCAGAAGGAGCTCAATATCCGACAACGGAGATGGATGGAGTTTATCAAGGATTATGAGTTTACGCTGCACTATCACCCAGGAAAAGCCAATGTGGTGGCTGATGCCTTGAGTAGAAAGCGAGCCCATTTGTCATCCATAACATTGAAAGGGTTAGAGTTGTTAGAGAATTTTCGTGACTTGGATCTGAATTTGGATTCCGTGTCGGGAAAAGTACAATGTGGAATGATCATCGTAGATAATAAACTAATGAATGAGATTAAAGCCCTTCAAGCGACTGATGAGGCTATTCAGGCTCGACGAAAATTGGTTGAGACCGGTAAGGCTTCAGAATTTGAAATAGATCGAGATAACATTTTGTGGTGTAATAAACGTATTTGTGTGCCCAATAATGCAGAGTTGAGGAAAACTATTTTGGATGAGGCCCACAAGAGCAAACTGAGTATTCACCCTGGTACTACGAAGATGTATAAAGACTTGAAGCACAAATTTTGGTGGCCAGGAATGAAGAAACGAGTGGCAGAATATGTGGCGTCTTGCCTGACTTGCCAAAAGGCTAAGGTTGAACACCAAAAACCTGTTGGATTGTTGCAGTCATTAGATGTACCAGTGTGGAAATGGGATAGCATATCTATGAACTTTGTGGTGGCATTACCTAAGACTCAGAAGAAATTTGACTCCATTTGGGTGATTATTGATAGGCTCACGAAATCCGCCCATTTCATACCTGTAAGGACAACTTACAATGTGTCTAAACTTGCAGAGATTTACGTTGCTGAAATTATTAGATTACACGGGATACCATCTAGCATTGTGTCTGATAGAGATCCAAAGTTCACTTCCCGTTTGTGGGAAGCATTACATGAGGCATTAGGTACTAAATTGAGATTGAGTTCCGCCTACCACCCTCAAACCGATGGTCAAACTGAAAGGACTATTCAGACATTAGAGGATTTGCTAAGAGCTTGTGCATTAGATGATCGAGGAAGTTGGGATGATCTATTGCCTCTTGTTGAATTTACCTATAACAATAGTTATCATGCGAGCATCGGGATGGCACCGTACGAGGCTTTGTATGGGCGCAAATGCCAAACTCCATTGTGTTGGTATCAAGATGGTGAAAACTTGATCATAGGGCCAGAGTTGATGCAACAGACTACAGAAAAGGTGCGTCAGATCCAAGAGCGGATGAGGACAGCACAGAGCAGGCAGAAGAGTTATGCTGATCGACATAGGAGGCCTTTGAAATTTCAAGAGGATGAACATGTATTCTTGAGAGTGACACCCACTACCGGAGTTGGTAGGGCATTGAAGTCAAAGAAGCTTACTCCTAAGTTTATTGGACCATACCAAATTCTTCGACGTGTGGGTCCAGTGGCTTATCAAATAGCTTTACCACCGAATTTGGCCAATTTGCATGATGTGTTCCATGTGTCACAATTGAGGAAGTACATGGCAGATCCATCCCATATTATTACGCCAGATGATATTCAATTGAAGGAGAATCTTACCTTCGAGGTCCCACCGATAAGCATCACAGACAGAACTACCAAACATTTAAGGGGAAGGGAAATTCCATTGGTTAAGGTGATTTGGAACCAGACGACTGGGGATGCCACTTGGGAGTTGGAGGAGAAGATGAAGGAGCTTTACCCAGACCTTCTAGATACCTTTTAGTTTCGAGGACGAAACTATTTTAAGGGGGTAAGTATTGTAACACCCTTATTTTAATTAATTAAATTAAAACCATTAGTTTTGTTTATTCTTTATTGTTTTATTGTGACGATAATAGAATAATTATTCCTTAGATGTTTGATTATTTGATGAAATAATTTTATATTTAATAATTATTGGAATTTTTTTTATTAACTAATTAAAACTCGTAAAAATATTTGTCTTAGAGTGAACAATGACCAAGTCAATTTTGACCCAGTCAAAATTGAATCACCCACACTACTCTTGTGTCCATTCAAATGTGTAACTAACAATAATAAATACATGAATGCCAATTAATTCCTAACGGTTGGCCATTGAATGAGATTATTCCAATTGAATTCCGTATTCATGGGGGCAATTAAACTCAATGAAGGGAATTATTCCTTCTCTCTGATCAATTACCCACCTCCTTTATTAGTCACAAACACCTCTCCTTCGTAAGACACGCCATTACCAACATTACATTTATCTCAAATATTTTCTAAGTCACTCAAACGACCACCCCCACATTCCCTCACATTCGGATCGAGGTTCTAAACTTTTGTTCCTTCATCTTGTTGAAATTTTCGAGGACGATATAGTGTCACTTGGAAGGAAAGCACTCGAGGTAAGGGCTTTTCCCCATGCAGAGTTAGGCTAGATATTAAGTTAGCGAATCGTAAAATATTGATATGATGTCTGGATGTATTAAAAGGAAAATATTAATTTTTATTTTGTCGTAAAGGAATTAACTATAATGCTTTGTTTTTCTTTTTGGTAATATCCATCTTGACGAATTAATTATAGAATTATATTTTTATTATTATACCTTGATAAATATGGTTGTAGTGAAACTATTTAGTGTTTTACGTGTTTTAGAGTATTTAATTATAAAGTTATAACTTTTATATTGTTATAATTAATAATATATTTATTATGATGTATTTATTTTAATTCTTGACTTTGAGTATTTTAAATTTAAAACGGGTTTTTATGGACAATGTATGTCTTGAGGAAATTGATGAAAATTTTATATTTTTTTTATTTTAATAATGTGAAAGAATTTGATCTGGAATGATTTGTCCTTGTGATTGCCTTAGTGGCTGGTGATCTGGGTTTGAATAGTTTTTCTTTGTGGTGCCTAAGTGGCTGATTATTTGTGTTATGATTTTCCTTCTTTGTGGTTGCCTAAGTGGCTAGTGACTTGTATATTTTGAACATCATTATCATTATCATGACATGTCATATGCATCTTTGTGGACGCCTTAGTGGTTGGTTTAATTTTTCCCATTGGTATGGGTGACTTCTGTGTGGACGCCTTAGTGGCTGGCTATATCCGGATCATATATATTTAGGAGCATGCATAAATTGCATAGATTTTATTGTCATTGTTATTTTCATCCTAAAGTGAGTTATCCTTGGAGTGATTTATATATTTCAATACTATTCATACACTCTTGCGAATCATAAAAAAATTAATATTATTTCTATAAATCTTTTATTACAAAAA
This sequence comes from Cicer bijugum, assembly GCA_037974875.1. Lineage (NCBI taxonomy): Eukaryota > Viridiplantae > Streptophyta > Magnoliopsida > Fabales > Fabaceae > Cicer > Cicer bijugum. Next base: position 7,070,824 of record JBBPBT010000623.1, read on the forward strand.
GATTTTATATTTTTATTTTATGGTTGTTAATTTACTGTTTGGTTTGATTTTGTTGTGGGATGAACTGACCCCTTACACCAACATTTAGGTACTAAAGATTTTGAAGAATTGCATTAATGACATTTGCTTGGCGCGCGCACGTGGGAAAAATGGGTATTTTAATAAATAAATAAAAATAATGTTTGTAGTGATAAGATAGATGTGGTACACTTTTATTTGAATTTTTTTAGTTATTTACCTTTATGGCCGATTTTAAATAGAAATGCGGAGGCGGGGTCCTTCCGCTAGGAAAAACCTAAATTATTCTATTTAATAAGTGGACATTTTCTATAATTATTAAATTTTCTTTGCAATAATAATAATAATATCAAGTAAATTGCATTACTTTCTTTCTTAAAGTGAAATCAAACTATCTCCTAGTGAAATTTTATTATATGATAAAAAAAAAATTGTTTTGAAAGAAAATAAACATTTTTGAGTAATGTCTTGGATCAAAATCCGGGGCGTTACAATGGAGACTATGAGAGATTTGTCTGCAAATGCTTCAACTTTGCAATAGAAGACTCGAATGACTTCTCAGTAATAGTAATCATATATTTTTAGGAAATCAGTCCAGCCAAGTGCATCATTATGATGTTGAATGGAGATTCCTTCTATTTGAAGATTTTCAAAATCAAAAACTCGCCTAATGCCAATAGGACGTTGAGGTGGTAGTGGAGTCGAAGAGCGTTCTTGAGATGGTTGTTGAGACGAAGAACGTTCTTAAGGTGGGAGTGGATTCGAAGAACGTTCTTAAGGTGGTTGAGGGAGATTTAAATTTAGGATTTTTTGGTTTAGATTTAGAGGGTGTGACTTTGGTTGGAGAACGTTTGGAAGAAGATTTTGGGGATTTTGAATGAGTTTTTGGAGTTGCTGGGTTTTTGAAGATGTTGGGGATTTTGGTATTTTGGAGACGTTGATTTGGAGGGTTGTGATGTAGGAACGACTTGTGATTGGGGAATATGTTGAGGTAGTGAGGTTTCAACATCATCATCAGAGATGGTATGGATTGTGGTGTCCATATTTTTGTTTTTAGAAGTGCCCATGCCAACAAGAACACGCATTGATCTTCGTCTAGAAGATGAAGTGTTGGTACTGGGGTTTTGGGTCTTTCGAAGATGGGGTGGGCATTGACTGGTGGAAGGAGTAGGACATTAATATAATGGAGGGAGCACGGCTGAGATAGGTTGAGGACAGGATTCTAAAGATGAGGACATATGGTCTGAGAATGTTTTCTCGGAGGATGAATGTGGAGGTGTTATTATTGGTGGAGGAGATGGTGAACGAACATGAGATGGTGAAGGTGAAAAAGATGATGATGCTGGTGGTGATTTGGGATTTTTGTGTGCCATGATTTTTGTACGAGCCATGTTTGAAGAAGAATGAGAGCTTGAGGAAGAAGAAGATAAGAGATGAGTTTTACACACAAAAATTAGAAATATAGAAGATGAGAAAGTGACCATTTTGATGTGTTTGCAGTTGATTAAGAAGTGGATAGAGTGTCACGCGTGTGATTGACTTGATAGGGTAGTTGAGCATCGGGAAGGAGGATAGAGAAATCATGTAGCTGGGCAAAGCATAGGTAGCCGTTACTTTTAAAAAGTAGCAGATGTTTCAGAAGAAAAAGGGGGTGATTTTGAAAGTTAGTGATGATGAAGAACGAAGATCATTCTTGAGCGGCTTGGCAAAACAAGCTAAAAATGGAGAACATTCTCCATTATGACTAGAATGATCTGGCTTCAATTTGAACTAACCTGACCAAGATTTTTAATGATTTTTAATGATTTTCAATCGTTCTTTGATGGAATTGAAGCTTTCTTTAACAAGAGGCGTTGTAAAGATATCAGCTAACTGATTTTTTGTATCCACAAAGATTAACTCAATCTCATTTTTACTCATATGATCCCTAATAAAGTGGTGCTTTATCTCAATATGTTTGGACGTTGAATGTTGAATAGGATTTTTAGATAAATTAATAGCACTAGTATTATCACAATATATTAGAATATGAGAATACCTCACTGAAAAATCTTCAAGTTGATTCTTAATCCCTAAGACTTGAGAGCAACAAGTTGCTGCTGAGACATATTCAGCTTCAGTGGTTGATAGGGCAATCGTGTTTTACTTCCTACATGACCAGCTTATCAAGACTTCCCCTAGGAACTGACATTCACCACTTGTACATTTTCTTTCCATTTTATCACCAGCATAGTCGATATCACGGTAAGCCACAAAAACAAAATTAGAATTTTTACTATACCAAAGGCCAAGATCAGTAGTACCTATGAGATAACTAAAATTCTTTTGACTGCAGTTAAGTGAGACTCTTTTGGTGAAGATTGAAACCTAGCACACAAGTCTACTGCAAAAAAATGTCAGGTCTACTTGCAGTTAGATAAAGTAATGAGCCAATAATAGCTCTATATTCTTTTTCAAAGATTAATTGTCGATTTTCATCTTTATCTAATGAGGATGATGGGTGCATGGGAGTAGTCATAATCTTGGCTTCACTCATTTTGTATTTCTTTAAAAGATTCTTGATATATTTTTCTTGACATATGAAAATTCCATTTGTATATTGTTTGATTTGTAAACCAAGAAAATATCTTAATTCTCCCATCATACTCATTTCAAATTCACTTTGCATGAGATTTGAAAAATCCTCACACATTTTTTTTATTTGTTGATCCAAAAATAATATCATCAACATACACTTGAACAATGAGTAAATCATTTTTACTTGTTTTCTTAAAAAGTGTTGTGTCAATGTTTCCACAGGAAAAATTATTTTTGATTAAAAATAAACTCAATCTTTCATACCAAGCCTAGAGGTTGGCGAACATAAACTTGTTCATTCAAAAAGCCATTTAAAAAAGCACTTTTAACATCCATTTGAAAACATTTAATGTTTTTATATAATGCATAAACAAGGAGAATTCGTATGGCTTCTAACCTTGCAACTGGAGCAAAGGTTTCATCATAGTCTATTCCTTCTTGTTGATTATACCCTTGAGCAACTAACCTTGCTTTGTTTCTTATAACTTTTCCTTCTTCATGTAGCTTATTTCTAAAAACCCATCGTGTTCCAATAATTGTTTGATCTTGTGGATCTCGAACAAGGGTCCAAACTTCATTTTTCACGAATTGAAGAAGTTCTTATTTCATCGCATCGATCCAAGATTGATCAATTGTTGCTTCTTTGATGGATTTTGGCTCTACTTGATATATCATTTCCATGTTGTTGTTTGTATCATCTTTGAATGATGTTCTTGTTCTAATACCATCAGTTGTATCTCCAATGATTTGATTTGAAGGATGATCACCTATTAATTTCCAGCTTCTAAGAGGAGATTGAAACGAAGATTGTTTATCAGTCTCGTTTTCCTATAGAATAATCTGCTGCATATGCCCATATTGTTCTTCCTCCTCATCATCTTTCTTTTTTAACTCAAGATCATCAAACTCATCAAATAAAATGTGCATACTAATTTCAACAATTTTAGTTCTCAAATTAAAAATACGATATCCCTTAGATTCTGTTGAATATCCTAAAAATATAGCTTTGTCTAATTTCGCATCAATTTTTCAAAATTATCTTTGTTGTTTAAAATGTAGTAATAACACCCAAAGATATGAAAATATGAAATATTTGGTTTTCTATTTTTCCAGATTTCATAGGGTGTTTTGTTTATCTTTTTTCTAATTGAAACTCTATTCATAATATAGCAAGAAGTGTTAATAGCTTCAGCCCAAAAATATTTTTCGACATTGGATTCTTCCAAGATCGTTCTTGCCATCTCTTGCAAAGTTATATTTTTCCTTTCAACAACTCTATTTTGTTGAGGAGTTCTTGCACAAGATATATTATAAGAGATGCCAAGTTCATCAAAAATGTTTTGAAGGATGCATTGATGAATTCAACCCCATGACAACTTTTTACAGTGATAATATTGGATTCCTTTTCATTTAGAACTTTTTTTAAAAAGAATTTAAAAGCATCAAAGGCATCATCTTTTTGTTTTAAAAATAACACCCATGTGTATTTAGAAAAATCATCAACGACCATAAATCCATATTTCATACCTCATAAACTTGTGGTTTTGATGGGACCAAAAAGATCAATGTGAAGTAGTTCAAGAGGTTTTTTGATTGATATAAACACTTTTGGATGATAGCTACTTTTAACTTGTTTCCTCTTTGCACAAGCTTCACATATTTTATGCCATATCCATTTATCTTTATTTATGGACATGAGGCAAGATTCAACTGGTAGTTCTTTAATGTATGAAATGTAAAGATTTTTCTTTTTGGATGCAGAAAATATGATTTCACTAGAATTCTCCATTCTCACTTCACATATGTTTGGTTTAAAAATAACTTCAAAGCCATTATCACAGAGTCGACTAATGCTGAGAAGGTTATGTTTCAATCCTTCAACATATTGAACATCATTGATTTTGGCATAATTTATTTTACCTATGGTTCCCTTGCCTGTGATCTTGACTTGATCATTGTTCCCAAATGCTACGGATCCTCCATTTTTTCTAATAAATAACAAGAAGCAATCTTTGTCACCTGTCATATGCCTTGAACAACCACTGTTCAAAAACCATGGTCTTTTCTTGACATCTTGAGATCCATCATTCATGATGTGTTATTTCATTTTTAGGTACCCAATGTTCTTCGTTCTTTACACCAGCTGGAGAACGTTCTTCATTTTTTACATTAACTTGAGAACATTCTTCATTTTTTACATCAGCTGGAGAACGTTCTCTTTTTTCCAGTTTTTGAGAAAAAACTACTTTTGCTCTAAAATGTTCTTTCTTTCTGAAGATCTTTTTGTTCTTGATTTTTTCATCCTTTTTTTTTTGTAAATAACATGCAAACTCTAGATGTCCAATTTTGTTACAATATGAACATTTGATTTTGTATTTTCCCTCTTTCCTTTTAGGAACAATTTTTTTTTCATACATCTGAGTTTTTTGAGTTTTATCAATACCAAGTCCAACTTTATAAAATATTCCCACTTGGGATTCCATGATTATCTGGAAAGTTTCAGTAGCTTTAATGAAGTTTGTTAAATCGTTTTTAAGAATTTCAATTTCAACCTTGAGAAGAATGTTCTCGGTTTGAGGTGAAGATCGTTCTTGACTTTCTGAATTTTCAGATTCAAGATTTTTAAGTTGAGATTCTTTCAGATTTTGAATGATTTCTTTAAGTTGATTATTCATAGCCTGAATTTTCTCTTTCTCTTATTTTTCCTTGTGAAATTTTTCTTAAAAAGAACTACACTTTTGAATGAAAAAATTTGAATCATTTAGCAAATTGTCAAATTCAGTTTCCATTTATTTACATACAAGACATGGTTCAGAATTTGTTACCTCTGTATCTTCAATGTTTGCCATCAAACACAGGTTTGCTTCTTTAGGTTCATCTGTTTATGATTCATCAGAATTATCACTGGTTGCCATCATTGACTTCTTTTTTAAAGGAAATTTCTTTGGCACTTTTTTGTTCAATGGACATTCAGTTTTGTAATGTCCTTGTTTGTTGCAGCCAAAACAAGTGATTTTGTTTTTATTTGTTTCAATCCTAAAGTCCTTTTTATCTGGAGAGAAGTTTTTATTTGATATCTTCTCCTGATCATTCTTTGTATCTTTCTTGTGAGAAGAGAAATTTCTTCATCAACATCTTCTTGGCCATCTTTTGAATCACTTTTCTCATTTGTTTGTTGAATACTTGGTGAGCTTTGATATGCTTTTAAGGCTATTGTTTCGCCTTGCTTTATAGGTTTATCTTCCAATAACAGTACTTCATGTGCCCTTAGAGTTCTAATAAGTTCTTCCCTCTCATGATCTTTCTTACCCTATCTTGTACTGAATAAGCTTTGCCAAGATAGCGCATTTCGTTCACTATAGTTGTGAATTTTGAGTACATTTCATTGATTGTTTCTCCTTCATTCATTTCAAACAATTCAAATTTTCGATTGCCAATGTCAGATCTTGTTTCCTTAACATGGCTTGTTCCCTCATGTCGAGTTTGCAATGTGTCCCATACTTTCTTGGCCGTATCACATTCATCTACTCTTTCACTTTCTTCCCTGCTTAAAGCACATGATAAAAATAATTGAGCTATTGAGTTTAGAAGTACCTTAGATCTTTCATTTGCTGTCCAATCTGCTTCTTTCTTTTCAACAGACGTTGAATTGTTTTGATCTAATCTTGGTATGAAGTCTCCATTTGTGATGATCCTCCACATACCATTATCTTGTGACTTCAGGAACAATTGCATTTTACTTTTCCAGAAACAATAATCTAAGCCATCAAAGTATGTTGGTTTGTTTGATGACCCTCATTCAGCAATGTATTTATCTTTTGACATTATCTTCCCGTAACTTTTGCTCTAATACTTTTTGGGTGTTTAATCCTTAGAGACTGGCTCTGATGCCAATTGAAGTAATAATGTCAATTATAAGGAAGGGGGTTTGAATTATAGTTGTCCGTTTTTAAAATTTCATATTTAAAACTGAAAGTTTAACTCAAGATTGATATTGGTTATAAACGAAGAACGATCTTGGTTAGTGAAAAAACAGCAATATCAATTTTATCAATATAAAAGTTGAATGTAAAGAATATAATAAATAGAGATAGAGATAAAGAGATCATACTAGCATATATCCCGATTCACTCAGACATGGGTTATGTCTAGTCCTCACAAATGTGAGATTTTCCACTAAGTGCTCAAGGCAAGATCATTCTTGGTTTCACACAGATCAATCTTGATCTTTACACAATTTCTACCTTTTTATTGTAAACATATTGGATGAATATATTGTCTGAATTAAAAATATTGTGATCGTTATAAAAGTTGAATGTAAAGAATATAATAAATAGAGATAGAGATAGAGATAAAGAGATCATACTAGCATATATCCCGATTCACTCAGACATGGGTTATGTCTAGTCCTCACAAATGTGAGATTTTCCACTAAGTGCTCAAGGCAAGATCATTCTTGGTTTCACACAGATCAATCTTGATCTTTACACAATTTCTACATTTTTATTGTAAACATATTGGATGAATATATTGTCTGAATTAAAAATATTGTGATCGTTATAAGATGTAAAATTAGGACTTCACAAAAATTTCAAAATTATTACAAATCCACCAAATTCCAAAATTATTACCAAAATATACCATATCCAAAACAATACCCAAATATTACATATCTAAAATACACCAAAATATTTTAAATAAATCCTAAACCCGTCTATTTCTCCTACAATATGGTACTCTATTAGTCCAATCTCTACCACCACCCCTCTAACTTATCAAAATTAACTCATTAACGAGTGGTATGCCATCAAGTAATATCAGTTGCTGACCCCATAAGTTATTCAACAATTTTTATTTGCTTGACGCTGCAATAAAAAATAAATCAAATATGAATAGTTAAAATAAATAAAATATGACTAGTAAAAATAAAATATGACTAATTAATATACCATTACATCAATTGCTTCATCTGCGGGATCGACGCCATCAGTTGCATGAGTGGCATCATCATCTGCATGATCAGTAGGTTCTGCATCAACTACATGAGCGACATGTTCTTCATGAATTGGTTCTCTACAAATGATGTATGGATGAGAAATTTTGCAAAACCAATCCATGTAATCATTTGAGTAGATTACATGTCCCTGCACAACTGCACCAACATCCACTACATGCACAACGTATTGCGTAAACATAATGTCTATTTCATCTGGTGTGGTCGTTTAACCCACTACCTCTAACGGTGAGCCACGAATGGTTTGGACATGACCATATTGATGCAACACTCTATCTGGAATATGAGCAAACATCTTCGAACCCCAGCGTATCCATCCTCGAAATAAAGAAACCTCTTCAGACGGTCGCTTCACTCGATGCTCCTCGTATGGTGTCCACTGGACCTCATCAACGTAAATCTCATCAAGAGATTTCCTAAATGGAAGAACCAAACCATTATCCCTTTTTGGCTTCCATTTAAGTGCTCTAGGGTATTCTTCAACATAACTAGGAGAAAGTCTACAACAATCTCTACATAATGTAGGAAAATGCTCGTAGATCGACGCATGCACATATATAATAACATATCATTAGTTTAGAATCATTAATAATAGAAATTATAAACACAATTGACAACCATACAATTTACATGTAAAAGTTCCAAATACCCTGAAATAGTTTGGGTTTGATGCATGTTGATTTATTGAAGATTTTCTTATAGGTAAGCAAGATCAGATGCACTCAATGCATATCCCCCGTAAGAATTAAGGTCTCAGAAGCAGTCAAGATAGGCAATGCTAACTGTGTAGGCACTCATATCGTTGAACAGCGTGCAACCGACCAAAAACAAAAGAAATGCCCTCGCAACCATCTGCAAATGTTGGTCACAACAACGCTGATGGTATACCTCAAGTAACCAACTATACCGAACTGTGGCTATCCGCTTGACATGAAATTCAGCATAAGCAACATCGTGACTAACTCCAAGAACCTCTGCCAATATATATGCATTGTCATTCTTGTTAAATACATTAAAATTGAAGAATGCACCAATGATGGGGATATGCAGTAGAGAGGACACATCGTCCAAAGTAATCGTTATCTCTCCAATTGAGAGATGAAAGCTATTGGTGTCACGATGCCACATCTCTACGAATGCAAAAATGATCCATTTGTGAGTCGAGCGCCACATGATCGTTGAATGTCCTAAGGACATAACTATCAACCGGACCACCAGGATATCCATCATCCTGTGGAGGTTCATCTATGTCAGCTGGTTGAGCTTCGAGTTGATAATCTTCCTATTGTCGTTGTACTTGTCGTCGTTGTGCCTGTGTAGAAGCAGTTAGCCTAACACGACAACCCTCCACATTAGAAGTACTCTCGTTAAATATAAAACGACATTTTCTATCAGTAAACATAGTGCACACCATATCTGCAAAACAAAAGTCATAATAAAAATCAAAATAATAAGCCTACATGAACTAAGTTCACGTACGTCGACTCAATGTCAAACACTTGTGTGAACTCAGTTCATGTACATATACCCATTTTCAATCTTTATAAAGTACGTGAACTAAGGTCACAGACACGGACACGTTTGTGAAATGAGTTCACGTAGAGTATACGTGAATTCAGTTCACGTACGTGATATCATTATATCTTACGTGAACTCAGATCACGTACACACTACGTGAACTCATTTCGCGAACATGGTTCGTGAATTGAGTTCACGTACGTTTTTTGGTTTTGAAAATTGGTTCACGTACGTTACTAGGTTTTTTGAAAATGGGTTTGTGTATATGAATTGAGTTCACATACGTTTCTCGGTTAGGGCAGCGAATGTTTTCATCATCCTCAAAAATGGAAATTTTATTTTCAATTTTCAAGCATTGCATTCATAAACAGAAACAAAACAACAAAAGTTGATACTTACTTGATTCACAACAGTGATATTCACTTGATGAAGATGGTTGATGATTATTGATAAAGATGTTGAAGATGGTTGATGATGATTGAAGAAAATGAAGAAGATGTTGAATGAAGATGAAAATAGAATGAAGAGGAAGAAGATGGGTTAAGTTATTGAAGAGGAGGAAGATTTAAATAAAGGAAAGGGTAATTTAGGAATTTTGATTTTTTAAAACATTTGAAAAGTGTGAGTAATTAAATAGGGGGTTTGGTAGCAAAATTGTAAATTAAATAAACAAAAGACAGTTGAGAAAAGGAAGATGCAAATGACATGTGAAGCGTAGAAGTGCAATGCAAGGATGATAAATGTTGTTGCTCTCATTAAGCCAAATAATCCGCGTTCTGTAGCACCGATTTTCTTCTTCTCTCTTTATCTCTAGGTTTCAGGTGTGAAACATTAATTTTCTCTCTTTCTTTTCTTTCCTTCTCTTTTTTAATTAGTTGTTTCCATTTGGATTCATTATCATATGATTATATAGCAATTTCACAAATTTCATGCATTTCACTGCAATATGATTTTCATTCTTTTTCTCGCTCTAAATTTTTTCCGTTCACAAATTTCATTCATCATGCTTTTGAATACTCACAATTTGGAAAACCATTAATTGTAGTTACGGTAACTTCTTTATGATGTGTATCTATATTTGGTGTCATACCTTGTGAATCTTGCTGTATCAGTTTTGTGAGGCGATTTTGTTAGATATACTATCAGAGCAATAATAATTAGTCAGCTACATTCTTTTTCAAGATTTTCTTCTAACTATCTTAAATCATATCTAATAAATGTCGCTATAGTCCTTATGAATTGGAATTACAAAAATATCATCTGACTATGTCTCTTGTTAATAATTATGTGCACCAAATTGACCAACAGAAAGAACATTCATAGACCAAATTAACTAATCAAAGAGACATTTGATGATTAAACTGATAAACAATACATATTTAGAGAGGTTTTTAGATATTTGATACATTCAAGGAATATAATGATAGCGCCTCGTACATTTGAGTATGAAATGGTTGTTTACTCTTCAAAATCATGTTACATAATAATAACTAGGGAACGGAAATAAAAGGATACATAATAAGCTGTAGAGTTCTAGTAGGGTTAGGTATGGTTCTGGTTTAGTTTGTAATAGAAAAGAGAAGTGAAAATGTTTTAATGGTTGTGTGGTCACATAAGATAGCAATGGGATTATGACTGAATCAATTAGAGAGAAAATGAGAGTATTAGATATGTTGTGAAAGGATGATAATGTCTTGCCTTAGATGGTTTGGGAATACATGAAGAAGACTCGTGAAAACTACCGAAAAGGAGTGTACATAAAAAAATATAGAATTATCCAATTGTTAGAGGTAATGATAAAATGAACTTTAAGCCAAACCATGTATTAAATTGAAAGAGAAACTGCAAAATATGATATTTTCTTTCTCTTGTAATTTGCCTTGTTCATCAATACAGATTACCAGTTATCCAGTATCTGATTCTTTGATCTAACGGCATTGCTATAATACGTAGTAGTTATTCAAGACTTAAAACAACTTCTGAGGCATCTTATTGGATTTTTCCACTATTTATGTTCAAGGCTCTTAAATATGGGACTCGCCCTGGGCTGTCTTCAAGTGGAACAGTCCACAGTAGCTATCAAAGAAGTTTTCGGGAAATATGATGATGTGCTTGAGCCTGGTTGCCACTGTGTCCCCTGGTTCATGGGCAATCAAATAGCTGGTTACCTTTCTTTGCGTGTGCAGCAGCTAGATGTTTGGTGTGAAACCAAGACAAAGGTTTCTTCTTGAAAACTAAAATGCATAACAAAGTTGAATGTATGTTGTTACCTGATTTGCTCTGCTTATCTACATTCCGTCAGGACAATGTTTTTGTAACTGTTGTTGCATCTGTCCAATATCGAGCACTGGCAGAAAAGGCGGTGGATGCTTTTTACAGACTTACCAATACCAGAGAACAGATCCAAGCCTATGTCTTTGATGGTGTTGATTTGCAGTCTAAGCTCCTATACAAAGTTGAGTTCTTTCTTTGGATGGTTCTTCTGGATGAAAACTGATAAATTACTATTTCTTGTTTCAGTTATCCGGGCAACTGTTCCGAAAATGGAATTAGATTCTTCTTTTGAACAGAAGAATGAAATTGCAAAAGCTGTTGAGGAAGAGCTTGAAAAGGTAATTCCTTTACTCCTTTTGTGCGTAAAGTAATAAGTTGTTAGCATCCATAAATTTTGGTTTTTCTCTTGCTGTGATATGAAGGCGATGTCTGCTTATGGGTATGAGATAGTTCAGACTCTCATTGTGGATATTGAACCAGATGAGCATGTGAAGAAAGCCATGAATGAGATAAATGCGGGTATGCTTTCCACATTTGCATATATTTTTGGCTGAGCTCTTATTACTCTTTTTTCAATAAAGAAAATTGTCATGCATGTAAATGGAAGAAAAATTGTAAGACCGGCGATATTGTATGAGATGAAACGTTTGGCAGCAAAAAACCCAACAGGAGAATAAAATAGGCGTAGCAGAGATGAGAATGTTGCGTTGGATATGTGGAAAGACTGGACGAGATAGAATTAGGAATTACATCGTTAGAGAGAGAGTTGGGGCAATACTTATTGCAGAAAAAATGGTGGGTTGAATAGAGATATGATATGTGACAGAATATTATGGCGTAGATTAAGTCTTGTTTTGAGCAAAAACATGTTATAGGCTTGACATTTTCTTTTGTGTTTTCTTTATCTTGTGTTTCAATCATTGCAAATAGCTTCAAGATTTAGGGTGGCTGCAAATGAGAAAGCTGAAGCAGAGAAGATTCTGCACATCAAAAGGGCAGAGGGAGATGCAGAATCGAAGTATCTAGCAGGGCTTGGAATAGCTCGTCAGCGTCAAGCCATAGTGGACGGACTGAGGGACAGTGTTCTAGCATTTGCGGAAAATGTCCCAGGGACATCATCAAAGGATGTCATGGACATGGTTCTTGTGACTCAATACTTTGACACATTGAAGGAGATCGGTGCGTCCTCAAAATCCAATTCTGTTTTTATTCCACACGGACCAGGTGCTGTAAAAGATATCGCTTCACAAGTCAGAGATGGTCTTCTCCAAGGGGAGTGTGGCTTGCTATGAAGTTTAAGATATCGTATCATCAAAATTTTGGGAATTTATTATATTCTAAACATCGTAGAGTATCTATCAATTTTTTCTATCACTTCAAAGTTATAACAAGTTTGGGATGTTTACATGCCTTTCCTTACCCAATTTCTGAGTTTGTGTTGTTTCCCTTCTTGAGTTGTGAATAGACAATAGAAATAAAGGTGTACAAAAGTGCTTCACTTATGGCTTGTATTCGAAATTGCTAAAGTATTATTATACTAGAAATTGCAGAATTCGAGTACTAAGAACAAATCAAATGAAGTAGGTTTTATGTCTAATAACTTAAGTTTATTTTTAGTTGATGTGCTAAAAATGAGGGGCTGAATAAGATACTTCGAATTAGATAAAATGATACTCGAAAAAGAAAGGACCCAAATTCAAAGTTGAAAAATAATACAACAGTTATAAAAGTTGTTAAACAAGGTTTAAGTGAATATAAGAAATGTCCAACTCGCCAATGAAAAGAAGAAAATGTGACATGCATAAGCAGTTTTTTATTACTTGTCTATAAATAGGAGTTTGAAAAACACGATAAGTTATTCGTTTTCATTTGAAACGCCGCCTTCATGATAAAATATTGACATCATTTAGGATTATCAACTCTGTTCATTGTTCGAAAAATGCATGTACCGAAAAATGCATGAATAACACTTAGACTAGTTAAACCTATGAACTTAGGATTTAACTCAAATGCTAGATTGATCTTTGAAATTACTTTTTGAAGTGATAAAATTTTACGGTCAACAATTACACTATCAGAGGTATTGAAATATTTGACAATATATACATCTCAAGTAGTAAAAACACTTATACCATAAAAATAAAGGTGGTAGAATTAGACTGTTCTCTTAATATACATAATATATATTTGTTAAAATATTTATGAATACATTTTTTATATATAGTTTACCTATACGTGAATGAAGTGACACTATTTCATACAATTCAAGGCTTGAAATTTAAATTTTCATAAAAATTATACACAACACAAAATTTTATCAAATGTATCATAATTATAATTTTTTTAAAAATATCAAAATTACATGTATGAGATAGATATGCACATTTGTTTAAATAAATAGTTTATTTAAAATTTATTTATCAATGTCTATTCAAGATAAGTGAAATTCATTATTTATTAATTTAAATTGTAAAATATTGTTACCTAAAATCATAATTTTTATAGAATTAAATATATTTTAAAAAATAGTAGAGGATTGCGAGAGAATTTTGAAAATATTTATATTTGGAAAATTGTATGTTTGTAATGGTTAAATAAATGCAACCTTGTTAAATGGATAGAAGAACACGGGTGGCTAGGTATGCATGCCTCAAACCATGTGTCTCGAGCTCAAATCTTGTGTTTCGTGTAACCACGTTTAAACTATTATAGAAAAATAAGTTTGTTGTGAATTTTTTTACCTCTTGATGACCGATATTGATGCTACAGCAGGGAATTTTTTTATTCGTCTAAATGGATGTTGTGTGTGTATGACATTCACTCATAATTTTACAATGAGACATTTTATTTAAATAAAACTTTATTTTTTTAAATCTAAAACAATCGGTTACTTTAATGACCCTAAACGAGATAACTAATAATCTCGATGCTTATTAAGGGAATTACTCACATTAAAGATGGTATTTTAACAAGTCAGTTTCTTTATGGTTGGGGACTTAAGGAGATATATAATGTGTAGGTCCACAAAGATAGCCCCCAAAGGTACAATTATGACCATAGATAAATCACCGTGATTATCTGCCTGTATATAATGTTCTGTGTTCCACTAAAGTATCAATTTTTTTGGAATGATTTAGAAAGTATCAATGATTCATAAATAAAATTCAATTAATATTTATAAAAAAGGTTTATGTTACTAGAACAATAATAAAAGGATTCCCTTATCTACTTTTAGGAATTGATACCACCTAAACTTTGTCTAAAAAAAGGTAATGAAAATGAGTCTATCAAATGGAGGCGAGAGAAAAGATGTGTGGGGGTTGCATTTGAAATTATAGACTGAGAAATAAATTAAGTCTATTTATTTAAATTACTTTTAATGACTAATAAATTGAAACATTAAAAGTATAAAAAAATTAGGTGAACTTTAGAATGCCGGTGGAAAATTATAGGTAAGGTACTCGTTACAAGTTACAACTAATTGAAATAAGTCACATTAATAGTAAACTAACTTTGTTTTTAAAATTTTAAATTTGGCATAGTTAGTGGAATACACGTTAATGATAGTTAATAAAATACACGTCAGTGATTTTAATTAATAGAATACACATAACTAATTTTAATTAACTGTGAGTAACTTATTCACATTTTTGAAATGCAACTTAGACCTCACCATATAAGAATATAAACAAATATGGACGGCGTGCCTTTGAGCATGTTTAGAATCTACGACCGCATAGGCCCCAAATTTTCAGTGGTACACAGAATTATAGTATAAAAAAGTTATATAGAAAAAATAAAGTACTATAATAAATAAATTTAATTTATACATACAGTTAATTTAAAGATTTTATATATAATATGAATTAATCACAATCGTTAAATTATTAAAGATGTTTGACATTTAACATTGCATTTAAAATTATGTTTATGAATAGTTGTAAATAAAAAAAATTACACCGCTAATATTTATCAATTAAACTCATAAGATATATATATATATAATCAAAGTTTGATCGGTTAAGGTTGTTAATTCTTTTAAGTTTAAAATTCTAAATTTATAAATTTTTGAATTCTATGGTTGAATATGTAAAAAAAAACAATTATGGGCGTTTTGCCCTTATACCAAAATTAGAACTTTAGAAAGCAAAAAAGATTGTTTATCTCAACTCTCTAAATATTGTTACTCTTTGATCCCTCAAATTTGTGAAGAACAAAAAATCACATTATTTTCTACAAAAATCTCATTTAGCAACAACTCTTCGTTTTACTCGCATCTAAAAATAATTATTTTGTTGAGATGATTGGCAAAAGCATAATATAATGAAATTTATTATCATTATTATTATTTATTATTATTATATGAGTAATAAAAATAAATAATTTGTATAAAAAAATATACTGAATTCAAATTTCGCAGAGACACATAAATTCTCAAGGACGACCTTAAATATAGGTTAGAGAAATTTGAAGTATTTAATCTAAATTTTAAATTAAATATATT
>JBBPBT010000623.1:7086950-7105787 GCA_037974875.1 Cicer bijugum
TGTAAAGTTGATATATCAAAATGTTACACAATAAAATATAAAATAATACACAATGTTGATTCTATACGTATTTTGGAAGAATATATATGTATAAAAGATTAATATGAAAAATATAAATAGCAGGTTGTGACAATCAAATTAAAGACAAAGGTACTGAGGAATAGAGATAAAGAAGAGAAAGAGAGAGAAAATATAACTATTACTATTATTTAATTTTTATTACAATGTGAACGTTATTATTATTGTACATTTGAATAAGTGAATATTAATGAGCTTACTGAGCTATCTGATATGCTTAGTATTCGTAACAATATTGACAATTAATATGGAGAGAGTAGTTTACTAGCTGGTAGGGTCATTACGTAACTTTTCTCTTTCCTCTATTATACTCTTAATTAATTTCTCCACCCTTCTAAATTTTCCCTATGCATCACAAATTGAGAATATAGGTTTGTTAGATTGTTTTATTTTTTAATTTTAAAAAATATTTAGTAAATCAAATTTTAAAAACTGTTTTTTGGAAGAAAAAAAAAAGCAAAATAAAAATTGTTTTATAATCTCAATTTTGAAAATTATTTTAGAGTTGAGAAAATGATAAAAATTGTTTGGTACTTTTTGTTATCATAATGTCTGTAAAACTAAAAAATAAAAAATTTGTTTGATATACATATTTTTAAGGACAACAAAGATTGGTTCGTTAAGTTTTACTTGTTCTTTACCAATTAATATCGAGAAAAAAATCAAAGTATGCTCTCTTTAAGTTTGCATGGCTCGGAACGAAGCCACTGACTCCTCTATCTATGGATCCACCACAAAAGTATTCTTTTGCGCATACCTTAATCAATTTGTGTGAGTCCAACTAAATTAGTTGTAAGTCAATAAATACCTTATTCAATAAATTCTAAGAAGAGGAGTTGAATATAGTTCACATTTTATGAAAAATTTATTAGTGACGTAGAGAAAAATTATATGAAAACATGATTGACTCAACACACAATATTGTATTGGAATTCGTATTCAAAAGATCAATGGTATCGCAATCAACCAACCAACATAAAATTATATATTAGTAGCATTACAAAAGAAAAGAGTGTATGATTGATAGTTTCGAAAATAATTTAACTTCACTCAAACTAGTGAAGAGTGCTTAAAACTTAACGATTGTTCCACTGATAGAAACACTATGAATGATATAACTTTCAATTATGAATCAAATATGTAATGTTGAAACTAGTGAAAAACAAATTTTTAACTCAACAAATCAAAGCAAGATATTGATTCAAAACACAAAATAGTAAATTCACCATCAAACTCTAAATTAAACAAAATTGATAGAGAAAGTTATACATCAATTTATATGGGTCTCTCTTCTTGCATGTGGAGTACATCTATTCGCCATTCAAAGAATGAGAGTTTTATTTATTTTGATTTTGAGCATTTACAAGAACCTTCAGCTATTGTTACATCAATATATATCAATTTCTTCTTCCTAAACGCTTAAGAATTAGATTCTTGAAACAATCATCCATTGTAATATGAACCCTTATCTTCAAGAGGAAGAACCTCTCTTGACTCCTAGAAAGATATAATCCTAGAGAAACTACATTTCTAGTCAAAACTAAACATTTCTCATTTTCAACACTTTAACGGAAAATTAGTTGATATCCCCTCGATGATTTACGTTTGAAATACACCCCAAGACAAATATCCCTTCTATGTTGTTTCTCGCACAAAACTTTGATCGTAAACCTTATTTGAATAAGAGTTTTCAATCTATATTATAATCTTAAATGCATGAAGTTTTTAGAATGAGTGATAATATTCTTGGAGTTCAAAAGATTTAAGATAGTTTATATATGATGTATGAAAAGATTCAAAAAAAAAAATTAAATTTTGCTGCAGTGTAAATCGAATCGAATCAAACAACAATGAGTTGATTCACATAATCTCTTGTTTTGTGGTGAGTCGATTCACAAATCTAGAACATCAATAAATGAGGTTTTGACATATGTATTGATTCATAAGCTTATAAATCGATTTGCAAAAAATCACTTAGGAATTTTTTTTTAATGTATTTCAAATTGTGCCAATATGATATAAACATGCAACAAAGTCTATACATGCTAAAATATGATTTTATATAAACTCTTAATTAAAATGACATTTGCAAGAGATTGAGAATCAACAAATATAGACTAAACTAGTTTTGACATCATTCAAAAGTGTAATCTAAGTCTAAGTCTAGGAGGTAAAAAAATGAAAGAAGCTATAAGGAGTTCATTCCTGAAACTCAGGAGAACCAAGGTGATAGATAGTTTTTTCACTCCTACTCAAACCCTTGTGAATCCTGATAATCAAGGTGAGCAGGGCAAACTTAAGATGTATTAGGATTGCAAAATGCTCTCAATGTGGTGATGGATTTACTAAGCATATGTCTAAAAAATAGAGGAAACAACTCAAGATCCAGCTAGCCAAAAGTGTTGGTTGCAACTACAGCACTAGGGTAGCTTCAAAACTCAAATTACCAATGAAGTTCCTTTTCTGGAACATTATTGGGAGTGGGCAACACTGATTCTCAGCTAGCCTTAAAGAATTTATGCATCATTCATAACCCAGATTTCCTTTTTGTGTTTAAACCTATGGTTAACTTTTGTTATATTTATGTTTTGATTTAGATAAGTCTTAATCTAAGCATTATAACTAAAATTAAGTGGTTTCTTTTTGGTTTGCAAACATTAATGCTCAAACTTGGTACCTGTAAGATTTATGGGTCACATATGTAATTAATTAATAAAGTGTGTTAGGGTCATTATATAATTAGCCAATAAACTAGGGGTCAAATAATATATAATAGTTTATGGCTAAAGAGCATAATAGTTATGAAAATTAATAGTGTAGATGTCAGGCAGTTTCTAATTTAATGAGGGGCTGAATTAGAAATACAACAATTTGGGATATAACTAATAATAGTTATATATAGGGGTAGTGGTCCCCAAGGCAAACACAATAAGACTATTCAGTTTCACAAACCAAAAGGAGAAAACTCTCTGGTTCTCTCTATCCCCATCAAGAGAGCAAGGTCTTCAGGGTGTTTTGCTGAGGAAGATCACCCAACCCATTGGCTCTATTATCATCATCCTAGAATTTCATCAATGGCAATTCCCACAGGTACGCTTTCGCCTTTGGTTATTCATCATGTAATTGGCATGGATTGTTGAGCATAACGTTATAGGGTTTTCCAACAATTGGTATCAGAGCCTACCATGTTTAATTCATGATGAAATTCGGTTATTGTCTTTGTTTTAGGATTAAATTTGGGAATTTTGACATGATTGAAAAATTAGGGTTTGTAATTTGGGAATTTGGATATATATATATATATATATTATGGAATCCATATTTTTTTGTTTCCGGTTATAATTTTTTTTTTCGTGTTGATATGCCATTGAATCATTTCTATAATTGTTGATTGTTTTGGATGATTGGAACAATTAATGAATCGTGAACAATGCCATGAAATTCTGTTCAATATTTTGTTTCATTGTCATGGCTTATTGTTTCATTGTATCTGTATCAAGATGCTCTCTTTCTTCTACTTCTGCATTGTTAATCTCTTATGCAAGCAGCCTGCCCTGCAATAGAATTTTTTTTTTATAATTATCATTTTTTTTATAAAACAATAATTATCAAATACTGATGAAACACAGTTTATATTAGTGAACACTATTTTTTTTTTTAAATATTGTTTTATTTGGATATAATAAATATATGTTCAAGTCAAGTTTGACATTTTGAATGAGTTAATTGAAACTTGACGTCGCCAAAGTGACATCTCTTGTCTAAATTGCTCGTGAAGAGTGTCAAATGGCTGTGTATATGTTTATTCATGCGGGTATTGACCGGCCCAAAGGAAGGTTAATATTTGGCAGAATTACATGTACACCTGCAATGATAAATGTGTGACAATTATTTGGTATACATGTGAACAGTAAATCGGCCCAAAGGAAGGTTTATTGTTTGACATGTCTTATTGTTAATAGTTGATCGTTGCAATAAGAGTACCACTAGCAGTTGGTGTTACTGTCCAAAGACTTGACACCAATGGTGCACTGGGTATCTTGAGATGAGTTAAATTCCATATCTGCAAATTTGAGTTCTATTCCTGTCCTTGATGGGACAAATTTTAAGGAATGGAAAGAGAACATTCTGATTGTTCATGGCTGCATGGATCTAGACCTTGCATTAAGAATTGATCGACCCCCTACTGCTAACTCATGTAGGAATTTCTTCATCCACAAGAGTTATTTGGAAGCTTCAGTTGCTGCAATGTACTCAGCTTTAGTAGTAGATAAAGCAACACACTTTTATAGTCTTGATTGCCAAGACACAGCTCCCCCTACAAATGTCATCTTATAATCAGAAGTAGATTTTCTAGAATCAAGATCACCTGCCATATCTGCATCTGTGTAGCCATCCAACACAGGTTCATCACCTCCATAACATAAACACACTTTGGAAGTGCCTCTGAGGTATCTGAGAATCCACTTCACTGCTTGCCAATGGTCTTTACCAGGATTAGAGAGAAACCGACTAACAACTCCAACTGCATGAGCAATATCTGGCCTTGTGCATACCATAACATACATCAAACTACCAACTGCGGATGCATAAAGAACCTTCTTCATATCTTCTTTGTCTTTCTCACTTGTAGGACATTTATCAGAATTCAGTTTAAAATGAGTAGCAAGTGGAGTACTAACAGGTTTGAAATTGCTCATGTTAAACCTCTCGAACACCTTCTCAATATAATTATGTTGAGACAACCATAATTTATTATTCTTCCTATCACGAGTAATTCTCATGCCCAGAATTTTCTTTGCAGGACCCAAGTCTTTCATTGCAAAAGACTTGTTCAAATCTTTCTTTAAAGATTGAATCTTCTTAGTATCATGACCAACAATCAACATGTCATCCACATATAATAAGAGAATAATATAATCACCATCAGAGAATTTCTTGATAAACACACAATGGTCAGAAGTAGTTTTTCCATACCCATGTTTCTCCATGAAAGAATCAAATTTCTTGTACCATTGTCGAGGTGCTTGCTTGAGCCCATACAAGCTTTTCTTCAATTTACACACAAGTTGCTCGTTACCTTTGACTTCGAAACCCTCTGGTTGCTCAATATAGATCTCTTCCTCCAAATCACCATGAAGGAATGCAGTTTTCACATCAAGTTGTTCAACTTCTAGGTTCAAACTAGCTGCTAACCCAAGCACAACTCGGATAGAGGACATCTTCACCACAGGTGAAAAAATTTCATCAAAGTCAATACCTTTTCTCTGATTAAAACCTTTCACAACCAATCTTGCTTTGTATCTTGGTTGAGAATTATTCTCTTCTGTCTTTATCTTGTATACCCATTTGATCTTGAGTGCTTTTCTACCATTAGGCAACTTTACCAAATCAAATGTGTGATTCTCATGCAAGGAATTCATCTCTTCTTGCATGGTCTTCAACCATTTTTCTTTATCAGCATTTGTAATAGCTTCTTGATAGTACTCTGGCTCTCCACTATCAGTGATCATCACATACTCATGTGGAGGATATCTTTGAGAAGGTTGACGTTCTCTAGTAGATCTTCTCAAATCAAACTCGACTTCTAATAATTTTCTTGTCAACCGGATCCCACAATCTATAACCAAATTCTTCATCACCATAACCGACGAATATACACTGTTTGGATTTACTATCAAGCTTAGACCTCTCATCTCTTGGAACGTGAACAAAACATCTACAGCCAAAAATTCTCAAATGACGGTAAGAGACATCTTTCCCTATCCACACTCTATTTGGAACATCACCATCAAGTGGAATAGAAGGAGAAAGATTGATCAGATCCACTGCAGTTTTCATTGCTTCACCCCAAAAAGATTTCGATAATTTTGCATGAGAGAGCATACATCTGATTCTGTCATTAATTGTACGATTCATTCTCTCTGCAACACCATTATGTTGAGGTGTCTTTGGAACTGTTTTCTCAAACCTGATTCCATGTTCTCTACAATACTCTTCAAAAGGACCTCTGTATTCACCATCATTATCATATCGAACACATTTCAATTTTCTTCCTTTTTCTCTTTCAACACTTGCATGAAAGTGCTTGAAGACTCCAAATACCTGGTCTTTATATTTCAAAGGAAAAGCCCACACTTTTCTAGAGTGGTCGTCAATAAAAGTAACAAAATATGATGCACCACCAAGAGATTTACTATCCATCATGCAAACATCAGTATGAACTAAATCAAGAATATTTTGCCTCCTATGAGGACCAGTGTTACGAAAAGATACTCTATGTTGTTTTCCAGCAAAACAATGAGTGCAAGTTTTTAGAGACGTACCTTTCACAGGAAGAAAATTTTTCTTCGCAAGTATGTTGAGTCCTTTCTCACTCAAGTGACCAAGGCGCATATGCCATAAATCAGAAGATGCATCTTCAATTGCATTCATTTCTTCCTTGCATAGCTTCGTAGGCATCCTATAGAGAGAAGTAGAACTTTGCTCCTTTGCAACCACTAGGGTCCCTTTGGTGATTTTACATATACCACCACCACCAAAGTAAGTGTGATAACCATCAATATCCAATGCTTTCACCGAAATCAAATTGAGATGAATATCAGGAACATGTCTAACATTCTTCGATTGAAGCTTGCAACCAATCCCAGTTTCAACCCAAACATCTTCCATACCGATAATTTTACATACTCCTTCATCTCCCATTTTTACCATGTCAAAATCACCAGCACTGTAAGATGAGAAGAAATCACGCCTAGGAGTAACATGATATGAGGCACCCGAATCAATAATCCAAGTTGAATCCTGACATGCAAGGTTTATGGAATTATCATCACAAACAATGTAGACATTATTAACAGATGCAACTGCTGTTGTATCTTTATCAGTTTTCTTCTCTTTGTCTTCATCTCTTTCCCTTGATTGATCTCTCTTAAGGAACCTGCAATTTCTTTTTATGTGATCCACTTTGCCACAATGATAGCATATCACTTCTTTTTTAGTCCTTGACTTGCTTCTTGACTTGCTACGACTTTCAGAGTTGTCGCGTCTATGGAAGTTTCTAGATTGACTTCTTCTCCGTGACTTTGTAACTAGTGCTTCTGACTTTGAGGAAGAACCAACCAAACCACGTTCCTTTCTTCAAGCTTCTTCATTCAACATGCTCTCTTTAACTGTTGACATTTTCAACTTTCCACTTGGAGCTGAATTGGTCAACGTCACAACAAGGATTTCCCAATTATCAGGCAAGGAACTCAACAATAACAGCGCTCGCAACTCATCGTCTAATTTAATTTCTGCGGTTGTCAACTGATTCACTGTATTCTGAAAAATACTCATATGCTCTGCCATTGAATCCTCATCTTTATATTTCATATTCACCAGCTTCCGAATTAAGAATGCTTTATTTTGCACATTCTTTCGTTCATACAACTCTTTTAATTTTTCCCACATGTTGTTAGCATCTATTTCAGTTTCAACATGTGGATATACACTAAGATCCAACCACTGTCTGATCAACGCCACTGTCTTTCTATTCATCTTCTTCCAGTCAGCGTCAGATTTATCTGTGGGTTTAGCAGTGTCACCCTCAATAGGATCATACAAATCTTTATTGTATAACATGTCTTCCATGAGAGTCTTCCAAAGTGTGTAATTAGAAGAGTTGAGTTTAATCATATTGGGACCTGTATTTTCCTCCTCCATTTAAATGCACAAATCAAATAACTGAGTTCTTGATACCACTTTGTTGGGAAAAACCAGAGATAATTAGCGATAATTATCTCAATAATGCGGAATATTTTTCCCCCCTGTGCAGATAAATGACCAAACAGAAAATACAATTCCAAGAGCAATAATAATTGGTAGAAAATTAAATGAGACAAACACAATTTTTAACGTGGAAAACTTCCCTCAATTTGAGAGAATAAAAACCACGGGACCTAGTCCAGTAAAATCTTCCACTATAATAATTAATGGGTACACCAAGAGTCTTCCTAATAACAATAGGGAATATCAATCAACAATAACAACTCTATAACAACTTTATAACAACCTTCCACTAAAGTGGGTATCCCAAAGTAAATCTCAGAGAAGACAAAACTACTCAAATTATATATTAAAGTAACAAACTCAGTGGTAGGAATAACATACTAAATTTGTAGATCAAACGGAGCAAGTTTGCTACACACCTGTTACCACCATTGGAACCAAACCCTTATTTTTCTTCTCTGGCAACCGTTCTTCTTCCGTTGTCTTTCTGTTTTCCTGTTTTCTATGTTGTGTATATCCTTAGGGATTTCTAAATCCCTTTTATTACCTTCAAGTGGACCAAGTCCACTAAACCTTTTTTTTCTTTTTCTTTTTATTTCAATAATAATAATAATACTATTAATAAAATTGGTGGGTTCCACTTGGGGAGTGAGTCCACCCAACAGATTTCCATTATTGAATCTCCACATCCAAAACAATGCAAAAATTAAGCACCTAATTTACAATATGGAGAGGAACCAGGTCCATGTTTCCTTTCTCAACTTGGAAACTCTATTAATTTATAACCATGAAAACTTGGGGCACTTATGTTGTGGCCCGTTTGCCATTAATACTTTTTTATAATTTTGAAAACTTGGAGCACTTATGTTATGGTGTTTGCCATTAATACTTTTGGCAAGATGGATGCTATGATGGTGATTTGAAGATGTTGACACAGCATTGGTGATTTAGTGGTGATGATGCAATGATAACATAACACTTTCAATCTAGATAGATGAACTAAAACGTAACACTTTCAATTTAAGGGAAATAAATGTATATGTATTTCCCACTTTTATACCTACTTTTCCAAAATGCTCCACTTTTAAAAAAATAAATACCACATTGTTCTACTTTTTCTCCCCAGTTGCTCATCGCAACCTGGGGATGCGACCTTGTGAAGAACCAAAATTTTCTACTTCAATAGATGGTCGCATCCTGGGGATGCGACCTTGTAAGGTGATGTTGTTTTTTATTTTTTGGCTTTTTGTACTTATTATTAATTATATTTACTATTATTAAATAATTTAAAAAAAATAAAAACATTTAAAAATTCAAAATAATAATAATAAATTTAATAACATTATAAATTTAAATAATAATAATAATAATAATAATAATAACAAGAAGAAGAAAATTATATTAATAATACATTAAATTAAAAGAACAAAAATACATTAATTTTGAGTAGATATGTCAGCAGCGTTAGGACAATGTTTCTTAGTATGACCAGATATCTGACATAATCCGCACTTTCTTTGGACACTATCTCTAGTGTCCATTTCTGTTCTAATGTGTGTGGTCTTTAAGCGACCTTTCTTGACTCTCCACATTAGTGGATTGTGACACACCTTAACACCATCATATTGGGGCCAATATCCTTCGTTTGGTATGTGTTGGAACGCTTCACTGTAGACTTTTAGTACTGTTTCCACCTTGTACACATCAGGTATAAGGCTCCAATAATCATATTTGATGCTAGAACATGCTGCTATCACATGTGACCAAGGCATATGTTTAGCTTGATATTTTCCACAATCACACCACTTGGTAGAAAGATTTACACTGAAATGACCAATTGGTCGCCCTTCTCTTGGAACTATTGTCTCGTGAACCATGAAAGTATGGTTGCTCCGATCAAAATTATCGACTCTATAACTATTGGATTTACGTATTTCTGATTTCATAAAAGTCATGCATGTTTCTGTGTATACCTGACCAAAAGCTAAAATTGATGTGTGTTGTTTTGCCATGGTTAGGAATAGTGTACCACTTTTATAATATGTTGATTGGACCAAAGCAGTGATGGAAAGGTTGTGTGGTCCTTTTAATACTGCATTCATCGGCTCCACAAGGTTGGTAGTCATCTGACTCCAACGGCTACCTCCATCAAATGCTTGAATCCAATCTTGTCGCGGTATATTGTCTAACCATTTCAAAGCTTATGGGTTTTTGACGCTAATTTCTCTACGGTAGTATCGATATGTAGATTCGTTGATTGAGTAACATGTATTAAAACAGTAGACAATGCATTATTACACTAATTATAAAACTGAATAATTTAATTTTTTATTAATGATAAGAAGTAAGAATTAAATTACTGCCCATTGAAATAACCTTTCTCCTCAAAGCATTATCCTTGAATTCCCTTCCAAAATTTTGTGAAATATGTCAGACGCAGAACACATGCTTTGACGGAGGATGTTGTCGCCCATTATTCAGATTATTATAAGCATTCTTGAAAGATTAGTGTCTATCTGAAATCAAACAAATGTTGGCTTGTGGAGTGACGTGTGATCTCAAATTTCTCAACAAAAAAAAAACTCCAAGCCTCTTTTGTTTCACCTTCCACAAGAGCATAAGCAATAGGAATGATATTGTTGTTTCCATCCTATGTAACTGCTACCAATAGAGTTCCCTTATACTTGTCGTATAACCAAGTCCCATCAACTTGTACAATTGGTTTGCAAAATTTAAACGCAGATATGCATGGAACGTAAGCCCAAAATAGTCTATGAAAGATTGTCATCCAATTTATCAAACCATGTTCATGATAAGCTGGGATTGTTTCCATTTCAATAATAGTTCATGGAGCAAACGTTTCCATAACTAATAACCATCGTGGAAGTTGATTGTAAGACTCCTCCCAATTGCCATAAATTTGTTAGATCGCCTTATTTTTTTCCCAAACAAGTCTTTCTATAACTAACTGTGTAGTTATGCAAAGCCTAAATCTGAGCAATAATGACCTTCACTTTGATTGAAGGGTCCATCTTCATAACTTGCATTATGCTTGCACATATCATGTTAGAATCCAACTTTGTATGATCTTGTGATAGTGAAGAGATTGTGCATGTGTGAGGTGCATTCAATCTCCCAATCACCCACAATTCACTCTTTTTGCATTTTGAAGCTCTACATCTAAACAAACAATTTGGATGTGAACAATTAATAATGTACCTTTCTAAATCTGATTTTTGTAACACATAATTCAATGATTGTTTTAAATGATAACGATTGATTGCATGTACACATTCATCCTTGTTCTGAAACTTCATTCCAACTACAAGAGTTCCACCTAAATTTGGGACTTCATCAATGAACATGCGATCAAATTCAGTTGGTTGGTTTGTGGTGTCTAAATTGATGTTCTTCATGTGGAATGGTGGATCAAATACAGGTAGGATAGGTTGATCTTCTGCTTCCATATCTTCACCAGCATCATCATTGTCAGAATCACAAGATGATTCATCGAAGTATGTTTCATCATCTTCACTATCGTCACCTAATTCTTCCTTATTGATATTATAATGGACACTAAGTGGAAGATCACATTGTGGACTTGTTGGGAGAGATCCGTGATTGACTACTTGGGAAGCACTGTTGAAATGTTGAGTTTTTTCATTTTGACTAGAGTATGGTTCATAGTTTTGTGATGGAGAATATATGTCGGGTTGATAAGGGGTGTTTTGATCGAAAGATGGAATGTAGTCGGGTTGATAAGGGATGTTTTGATCGAATGATGGGATGTAGTTGGGATTATGCATGTTTGAGGTAGATGGTTGATTTGTTGAAGTAGGGCCACTTTCAAATGTAATGTATAACTCGATGGTGCCGAGTTGTGACCATTGTGCATAAACATCAAACATGAGTTGAACATTTTCATCATCGCAAACCTTCAACAATTCAAATCTGGTTGTATTTTCACCAAATAAGACAAGGTATCGATAAACTATATCAACTATCGTCACGTTGTCGTCGAACTGTAACTTTTTCTTAATGACATTCTTTAGACGAGCAAGGTTGTTGCTTGAATGTACTTTGAACACCTTCTTGTAATCACTTATAAATATTTTCCCTTCAACCCCATCAACAATTGAACCATTGTAATAAACAATAAAAATGACTTGTTGGGTAGCCATGAATATGTAATTGATTAAGTATGAAATGTTAGAATGTATGATGAGATAGAAGGTGTGGTGATAAAGTGTGATCTAGTTGTCTATGTATAGAAGTTAGTACGATTCATATTTTTCTACTAAACCATCTACAACCGTTGATAAATTAATTTGGATGGTCAAGATTGAAGATTGAATAGATCAATTTGATTGGTCCAACTAAAATTATGAGGATTTATATTTTTCTACTAAACCACAACCATTGATAAATTAATTTGAATGGTCAAGATTGAAGATTGAATAGATCAATTTGATTGGTCCAACTAAAATTAGGAGGATTCATATATTTCTACTAAACAATCCACAACCATTGATAATTCGTAACCTAGGCATGCGACCTCCCATAGGGTTCGCAACCTGGGGATGCAACCACCCACTATGCTCGCCACTTGGGGATGCGACCCCTCACTAGGTTGGCTGAAGGTGTGGATCGTTACTTGTCCCTGCGATTTTCTATATAAACATTCCATACCAACGTTATCAACTACACTTCCTCCATCTTAATCTAAAAGTCACTATCTCCAACTTCTCAAACACACATTCTTCAACTTTAGTCATGGAATTATCTAAAAATCATAGAGCTGAATTTCGATACATTAATGCATTTGTAAGTATTTTATATATTGTCATATATATTATAGTATTTTATATATTGTCATATATATATTATAGTATTTTATGAATTTTGATACATTAACGCATTAACGCATTTGTAAGTATTTTATTAATATTTTATATATTATTAATTTTAGAATCCCTCGAAGGATAAACTGAAATGTCACGGTCATGCCAACAAAAAACCGAACGAAACCATATTACCATATTTGCAACAAGCATGGATTTGGTGAAGTGATCAAACTTGGAAACTACAAGATCGATGTCGGTTTGATTACTGTTATGGTTGAAAGATGGAGACCAGAAACTCATACTTTTCATCTCCCGATAGGTGAGTGCACAATAACATTAGAAGACGTATACTATATTTTAGGATTAAATGTGTCTGGTTTTCCTGTTAGCGGTTCAAATTTTGTGAATGTTAAAGATGTTTGTCAAGAATATTTATGAGTTATCCCACCCGAGGGAGCAACAAAGGGTAATTTTATTAAATTAAAATGTCTCAAATATACTTTTAACAATGTTGGTGAAAACGCTTCCGAAGTAGAAAAATAAGCATCATGCCGAGCATATATATTACGTATGATTGGAGGATTGTTGATGTCAGACAAATCCAATAATTGTGTACATTTAAAATATCTTTCAATCTTGGGCGATTTAAATAAAGTCTCCCAATATAGTTGGGGTTCGGCAGTTTTAGCAACACTCTATAGAGAATTATGCCTTGCTACGAAACCCGACGTAATGTCGATGGGAGGATGTGCATTGTTGTTGCAAAATTGGGCATGGTATCGTTTGAGTTGTGTTGCTCGAGATGCACCCAGTGCATGGATATTTCCACTTGCACAAAGGTAACTATTGCACATAATTTTTATATATTTTTATTTTTTTAAACTTATTATTTACCGTATTACTAATTTTATTATATTTTTATTTTTTATATATTCGACAGATTTAATTTCAGGGGTTTAAATTTCAGTAAAGTTCCTCACAACCATATAGAAGGATACCAGAATACAATTGATCATATGATGGTTCAGGAAGTAATATATTCATTCTCATGTAGTTGCACTTTTAAATTTTTCTATATCTCTTAATATTTATTTTAGCCTATTTTTTTAACATCCAGTTTCGTTGGAGACCGTATCTCGGATTCCAACACGAGGTACCCGAACAAGAGATCAACATTTGGACTGCATGTACCTATATGCACTACTATCATATCGTCGAAAAACATCATGCAGATAGAGTCGCACTTCAGTTCAGCTTTCATCAACAAATTTCACAACCTCCAGAAGATATGACGCTCTACCATGAGATCGACATGAGACGTGACATTGATGATAATTGGAGTGTGGTTTGGAAATATGAGATTCAACATTGAAATGGATGTCAGAATTACATATTGCAAGGTTAGTACATCGAAGGTGTTTTATATCATACTAACGAATATATGAATTGGTTCATGAATCACACTAAATTATACATATCTGTGGAAAGATATTTGCGTGATCCACGTTTGCAACCTTCAACATATCTTGATGTTCACTCTATGCCTCAATCAATTCCACAACAAAATATCATGCACCCAAACACCGTCTTTATCATCACCACAACATCTTCCTGAAGCTGCAGACATACCAACTCAATACTACGTTCCTTCAGTGCCAACAATACCAACTCCCATTAATCCGGCCGAGAGCGGAATTTTCTATAATTTGTTTGGTACTCATTGCATAACTCCTGAGTCGGCTTATGTTGTTTTTGATTTTATGTATAATGTCGAAACTCAAAATTATACGGAAGCAGGTGGTAGTAGTTCTAATCTACAAACAAATTATAACGAGGATCAACCACAACAACCTCAAGCTGTTCAAAGGCCTAGACGAGTTTGACGACCGCGTAAATGTGGAACTGACGGTAATTTAGATGAAAATAATTAATTTTAATTTCGTGTATTTTTTTTTGTTTGTAGTTTATTTTAATGTATTTTTTTCTTTTAATTTAATGTATTTTTAATTTAATGTATTAATATAATTTTCTTATTATTGTTATTATTATTATTATTATTTAAATTTATAATATTAAATTTATTATTATTATTTTTGATAATATTATTTTGAATTTTTAAATGTTTTTATTATTTTTAAATTATTTAATAATAATAAATATAATTAATAATAAGTACAAAAAACCAAAAAAATAAAAAACAACATCACCTTACAAAGTCGTCAAACTGAATTAAACTTACAAAATATAGATTAAAAAAAAACTTTATAAGAACAAAAATGAGAAAGTTACGAACTTATATAAATTTAATATTTAATTCTAAAAATAATTACAAAAGAATATTTTGCTTCTTAAATATGTGAGACTTCGGCACTATAATTTCTAAATATATTAAAATTAAAAATGTATTATTAATATCTCTTTTGTTAATAATTTTATAAATTAAATTGATTAATAAAAACACATTTAAAAATTGAATTAATTAAAGACATATTTGATGGCTAACAAAAGACAATCAGATATGATTTTATAATAGATATATTCTAAGACAATTATAAAAGTATCTCACATTTAAAGACTAAATGAGTATATATTTAAAATATAATTAAATTTTATATTACGAGATTTGCTTTTATATAAGTAAACCAACCGAAACTCATTGATGTCCATAATTGTCTTTAAAAAAATAAAATAAAATGTCTTTATTTTCATACAACACTCGACCTTCCTCTGCCGTTTATTTAATAAATGTTATATCGTTAAAAAAAAAATTGTTAATTTTTACTATTTTTATTCTCTCATTCACAATACACAAAAACGGGATTACCAAACAAGTTTTACTTTTGATTTTGTCCTATAAAACTTCTTTAAAATTGATTTATAAAATCGATTTTAAAAACCAAAACTCATTTCAATATTGACTTTTGATATTGAAAAGTACCATCAACGAAACAAATATTATAAAAGGAAATACCATAAATCAGAGCTTCGATATACACCCATCCACATTCATATTGCATGACTATCACCTTCCATGCTCAAAAACTTACTCAAAGGTGCATCTAAATCAATGAGGTTCAGGTGGATTTGTTGAATAACTACAAATTTGAAAATTGTCCTGTGCTTATTGATTTTGCACCCTGAACCAACCATTACATTAAGAAATTAACAGTTCCAAAATGAAGGTCCAAAGGTTTAATGGGAAAGTGAAACCCTACCACTAAACTTATTGCCTACATCACCCAACAAACAGCACTATCAATCACAAGATCACCATGTTTAAGGCTTCAAGGCCAACGCAAGACCAACCTTTGCACTCTTTTGAATGGCCACGGTATCAACTTCCCCAACGAGAGAGACACGTGTTCTTGGATTCCATTCATGCTGGATCAGAGCACTTGCCCTTCCGTAATTGTTCACCCGAGCTTTCAACAAGGTTATGGGGTCAAGAGCATGTTGTGTGCCGATAGTGAGTACATTCTCATTGCTGGAAAAGCTACGTGAAAGCTCCGCCCCAACAACAGTGTTAGTCAGTGGGCTTACAACATGGTAATACGAAGCATTAAGGGTGTCACCTTTATCATTGCTACATTCATCAACAAACAGAAAAAACACAGAACAAAATAAATCAGTAGACCAATTCAAGTTGTATAAGAACATAGATAACCCAACCTGAAATTGATATAGCTTTTAAACAACTACTTACATAGTTAGAGATGCAATAAGGTCAGCATGAGTAACATTCAACCCTGCATTGTATTTGATAAAGTTGCCAGAGGCAGTATCAAAGGAAACATCTGAACCAACAGAAACCAAATTATTTCCAATCACGCTAGAGAAATTAACAATGGGACTTGCTGTCAACCCAATACTAGTATTGATCCCAACATACTCATGTTGGTACTGTAGTTCCACCTATTAAAAACCAGAGAGTGATTATACAATCATAATTCAGGATAACTAGGAAATATCAAGTATCAACAATTCAATATGTAATTTAGTGAATACAATAAAACTTTAAATAAAAGTAATACCTTACAAAATAGAACAGAAAATGCTTGTTACCTTGCCAGAATTTTGATCTGGAAAAATGAAGCTAAAAATTGTCTTGAGTCCAGGTGCAGGTTCATCCACAGTAATTGTTGTGAGTAGCTGAAGAGTATTCAGTCAGATACAACTCATAAGACACATATAGCATGAGCTTTAACTAGACATCAGATACCTTGTTGTATAAGACTTATTAATACAATAGTTAATGAATATGAAGGAAGCTCAAATTCTTAATGACAATACCATGGAAGAGGATTGTATTATAAAAATGGTCATGCACAGTCCCACAAAATATTGTAAAACACAACAAAATTGAAGAACTCAAATCAAAACAATTAAGGGATTGTATATTACAAACAAGGGACCCAGGCAAAAACATAGTTTCATCTTAAATTAAAAAAAGTGTTGCCAATAGTGGATCGCGGAAAATAGCAGTTTATTCAAATTCTGCTTTGCAAGCTTACTACAGGGCAGCAATAGCCGTTATTTGATATTGTGCTAAATAGTGTATTACTTAACAATGGATATTTGTTCAAATTATCTCATGCTATAGCTGCTATTTAACAACACTGATTAAAAAGCTAATGAATTTCATCAGAATCAAGCAAGTCAATAGAGAACAATGCAACTGTTAATTTTACAATTGCAAAGAGGCTCACTAAGAGTTACGAGTAAAAATTAACTCAGCAAGAAATTTCAACTCACATTTGAGTTCGTGTCTACTTTGATATCGGTCGTTATGTTCTTGTTCTTCACCTTAGTACTGACATCAGCCAAAAATATCTCACCCTTCCTGACTCCACTTGAAGTGATTTCCTGAATAGATAAACATATTGAAACTATCACAAATGAAAACCTTAGCTCTTACAATAAACCAAGGAATAAACAAATTCAAGCTAACTAACAATTACCCAAAACCTAAAGTAAAACCTAAAACCTTCAACTGGTTAACACGACTCATCATCAAATTCAGAACAATTATTGGAAAATAGTTCAAGGTTTCATCATCTTGGTTAGAATAAAATAAAAAATATGCATATAGAACATGCAACAAAACATAGGAAATAACGAAAATTAAATGATCGAATTCTAACAGTATAAATTCATACTTCAAAGCAAAATATGATCAACGAAATGCATTAAATAGAATATAAAATAAATTACCACTCCAGATAAAGTCTGAGTTGTGACAGTGAACTTGTGGTCATTCTGATAATCTTTGAACAGAAGATCTGAATCGAAATTTTCGGTGTGAGTTAAATATTCATGGAGATTAATACATAAAAAATGAAAATAAAAAATAAATAAACCGGTGACCTCGAGCTCTTTTGCCGATATCGGAGTAGAGACCTGGACCCTTCACCATGTTTTTTTCCCGAGAAAATGAAGCTGAAAATGCGAGAAAATGAGGAGGAAAGAGAAGAAGGTGGAAAATGAGTGAAAATGGTGTGAGTAGAGAAAAAGACAAACCCTAATATTAGGGAGGGAGAGGATGAACTGTAGCCGTAAGATGAGAAGATGGAATCGTGGCCGTTGATGTAGAAGAGGAAGGTGTGATGCCTTAAGAATCGGGACAAGAGTTGAGTTGGTAGAATATTCGCCCACCCGATTAATTGTTCGTGTACGTGTAAACTAGAGCAACATGCATTTTATTTTAGATTAAAGATCCAAACTACTCCATTTTGCACGCGGATCATTTCTTACAAAAATTAATACCTCTATTAGGACCTCTTTGAATAACTTTTAGTTATAAAATTGGTTTTATAAACCTGTTTTAAAATATTGTTTTAAAGAAGAGAAGAAGAAAATTTGTTTTATAATATAATTTTTTGAAATTGTTTTAGAAAAGATAAAATGAGAATCTTTATTTGGTAATATAATTTTTTAAAACTGTTTCAAAAATAGAATAAAAAAAAATATTTGATAATTTAATTTTTGAATATTGAATAATAAAAATTTTAATGATATATTTTTTGGAAATATAAAATTAAACTAATGTATGACTAACATATTTTATTTTGATAATTTTGATTTTAAAATAGATTTTTATTTTTCATTAAAAAATAATCATTAAATTAAGTTGATAAAGTAAATTGAA
>JBBPBT010000623.1:7112407-7152358 GCA_037974875.1 Cicer bijugum
TTAATAGAATTAGAAGACTACTTTTAGAATTTGGATAAAAAAGTATAGATATAAAATTTTGTATCAAGATTTGGTCTATAAAATATATCAACTACATTTATTTATAAAATTATAACTTAAATGTCTTTTATAAATAAAATAAAAGTAGTGATATTTTTTTTTAGATGTTATTGTAACAAATAAAATATCTCATATACAAATTTTATACAAAATTAATGAAAATTTTGGAGTGGCCGTATCCATTATATGTGTAAAAAAGCTCGGCCATTGCAAAGATATAAATATTAAGATTGAAGAATACCGAATTATCAAATGTTTAACATGGCTGTTTTATGTTAAATTTAGTAGGATATACTTATGCAAAATGTCAACTACAAGTTATGAAATTGTTTATCTATGTTCTTTTGTTTAAATAGTGTTTTGCTTTAGCTAAAAGTTTTTTATGCTTTCTGTTTTGTTCTATTATTTTTTAGTGCTTTTTGAGATCCCATTCATTTTTCTCTCAAAGTGACATTGAACTTTAATTTTTCATCAAAGTGTATGAGTTCATATATGAAAGTACGTATTAATATATCTAAATAAATCATTTTCAATTGATACTAAATGCTAGCATAAATAAAAATGTGGATTGAAAATTTAATGTAGTAATATTTTATTGGAAATGATGATAATTATAATGAAAGATTGTTGGAAATAATGATGACATTAATGAGGGTTAGTGTTGTCCTAAATTGAAAAATAAAAAAGTCCCACATATGAGGGATATCACACACTAATAAAATATTTATAAGGTGGATGTATGGTATTTGGGGGTGTTCCCCAAGAGGTATCCCAATTTTGTTTATTATATTCTTATTCTCACTTTGAGTCTTGCTTCTATTAATCAATTGTGAGATTTCAGTTATTTAGTTATATTTTCTTCCACATCCTTTTGTTGTTTGCTTCAATCCCTAGTGAGTTTTAGAGTGAAATAGTACTTACTGTTATCCATGCAATTAATAGCATCTCATGTCTATCATATAAGGTTTGTTTGCCTTTGAAATTTTTATGTTTATATCCCTAATTATTATTCTTTGAAAGTATTTGGTTTTACTTGTTTTGGTCTTCGTCTACAAGTAGAAGTAGTAAGATGTCTTCTCTTTATGCCATGTGTGTTTTTCTTGGTTATCAGGTTGATCAAAAGAGTTATCATTGTTATGATCCTCATGCAAGAAAACATTATGTTTTCTTGTCATGTTTTTCTAAAGCACATCTCACTTTACTTTGTTTTATTTGATTCTCATATTAGTAATATTTCAAAACTAACTCATATTGACCCATTTGGTCATAATGATAATGCTTTTAGTAATTGTAATGTTGAGAATTGCAAGACAAATACTACTACTCCACATGATAATATCTCCCTTGTCTCCCTGACTGGCCAACCACCTTCTCCAATTGTTGATCCTATGTCTCTGCCTTGGCCTCCTCATTACCCCCTCTCATCAACGTAAGTCTACCCAGTTATCTGATTTGGTCTATTTCACTTACTCAACTTTGTTTGTTTCTTTCTTAACCTCTATTCATAGTTTGTTTGAGATATCTTCCTATAAAGAGGCTATTCTTGATCCTCTTTGATAGAAGTGCTCTCTATATTGCACAAAATAGATACTTGAGAATTAGTACCTCATTTGCTTGAAAAGCGTGCTATTGGGTCTCATTGGGTATACAAGACCAAAACTAAGTCTGATGGGTTGGTTGAGTGCTACAAATCACGTCTTGTTGCTAAAGAATTCTCTCAACAATATGATATGAATTATGAAGAAACTTTTGTGACGGTGCAAACATGAGAAAAAGGTTTAATTGTGTTTCACAAAGTTGATAGCAAATAATGAAAGCATAAATAATTTGATACATAGATTTATCCTGGTTCACCTCTAACTTGGCTACATCAAGTTCCCTTATTTAGAAGGCTTTAATCCATTAATTCAAATATCTTGAATTACAAAATACCTGACCCTCCAAGCCAGTGTTCCCAAATAGTCTGACAACCCCAAACTTTTGAGGAACAACACCACCTTGACCCTACAAGCCAAATCTTCCCCTAACAACCCAACAACCCAATAACCCCCAAATTGAATAAGGAACTAAACCACTACCGAGTTGGATACAAAAGATTGAAACTTTAAGTGTTTGCTTATAACAAAAAGGATAATAATAATTCTCACACTCTAAGAAAAAAACATTTAGAAAATATTTCCCATTCGAATAAATGTTTCTTTATAAACTCTAATATTTCTCTCTTCAAACAAGTTTTTAGAACCATTGAATTAGTGAAGCTCACAAATATTATTATATATCACAAATGCTTGATGATACAAAAAATTCTCTCTAAATTCTTCCATTTTCATCTCTCTCTCTCTCTCTCACTATTTCTTTTCCTTTTTTCAAGAACTCCACCTTGGAATAGCCTTTCCAACCACTAATGTCTACACTACCACCACCAATCATAAGTTTCGAAATGAATTTGAACGTGAAGTTGGAAGGTTAATATGTTAAAATTGTGAAAAAAGGACACAAATGCATCAACATTTAGGACCGTTTAAATTATGGTAGTAACTGATCAAGAATGAGGAATTGTTTTGTTCTTCATTGAGTGACACAAATACTCAAATACTTGGTATGTTCAAATGTGAAAACACATTGACTTACAAAGCATCTAACTTTCCAAGCCAGTCTTCTCAAATTGTCTGACAACCCCAAACTTTTGAGGAACAAACACATACCTTGACTCTATTAGGCAAGTCTTCTCCATACGTCCTAACAATCCCAGATTGTTGAAGATACACTAAAACCACTATTGAGTTTGAATACAAAGGTTTCAAACTTGGATAGTTGCTTCTAACAAGCTAATTATAACAATGATTATCATACTATAAGAAAAACACTTAGGAAATATATCGCATTCTTACAAATGTTTCTCTCTTTGAACTCTAACATGAATTTGAAATTTGAGCTTGAGCTCTTCTACTTTTTCTGATTTTTCTATGATCTTTTTCTTCATCCTTGTGTATCTATTTATAGTTAACTAAGGGCATCAAATTAGTCCTTGTTTAATTATGAGTTGTATCTTTATTCATAGCTTGGTCAACATTGATCTTATTCAAAAATAATTATGAACAAGATGCTTTTTGATAATATGTTCTTTAGCAAATTCTTTATTTCAGAACCAAATATAAGTAGTTCTTCTAGATTGATTTAGTTCGTATTTATTGAGTTTGTAAATTCTTCAGATTGATTTTGTTCGTATTTTATTCAGATTGAGTTTGTAAATTCTTCAAATTGACTGTGTTCGTATTTTGTTGAAATTGAGTTTGTAAATTCTTCAGATTGATTATGTCTATATTTTGTTGTAGATAAATCTTGATCAAATCTTGACCTCATCTTCTTTTCAACTTGGTTAGAGATTTTCCTCAATTATAAATCTGAATCAAATCTTATTTTAGATTTTATTCAATTATAAATCTAGATCAAATCTTATTTTAGATTTTCTTCAATTTATAAATCAGAATCAAATCTTATTTTAGATGTTCTTCAATTATAAAGTTGTTTCAAATATTATTTTATATTTTCTTCAAAAACACAAATCTTCTTTCAAAATATTTGAAGTCAAATATATTGTTCTCATAAAATACTTTTGTTATTAAAAAACTTTTGTTATTAAAAAACTCTAAGTATAAAGCCAATTTGATTCAAACATTTTTCTCTTGTAGCCAAGATGACCACTATATGTACTCTTATTGCAAGTGCATTTATTTATCAATGACATATTTCTCAAAAGGATGTCAAACATACCTTTCTAAATGGCGAGCTTCATGAAGAAGTTTATATGGTCTCTCCACAAGGTGTTTCTTATCAACAAAGGGAAATGTGTGAGTTAAAACAAAGCTCATTATGGTCTTAAATAGGCTTCTCAAACTTGGTTTGAGAAATTCTTCACTATGATAACATATCTTGGTTTCTGCTCTACTGAACATGATTCTGCATTTTTTTTATCAGATCCACCATTTATGGGTGCATTATACTTACATTGTATGGTGATGATATGGTTATTACGAGTAATGATGTTAGTGGAATCAATGAATGAAAATTACAATTAGCCAACCTTTTTTAAATGAAGGACTTAGGCACTATTTGCTACTTCTTGGGGGTTGAAGTTGCCTACTCTCTTAGAGGCTATCTTCTTTCTCAATCCAAGTACATTGTCGACATTCTTGAACAAACTCGTCTATGTGATACTAGATCAACATATACTCCTTTTGAGTTGAGTGTGAAGTATGCTCACTCTGATGACGTTCCTTTACTAGATTCCACATTGTATCATACTTTGATTAATAGCCTGGTGTATCTTACGATTAACAGACTTGATATTGCTTATGTTGGACATATTGTCAATCAATTTGTTGTCTTTCCACTATAGTACGTTGATCAGTTCTTCGTATTCTTTTTTATCTTTAGGGAACTCAAATTTTTATCCTTCTATTTTCGTCATCGTCCTTATTGGAGTTACACGCTTACTCTGATGCTCATTAGGTTGGTGACCCCCTTTTTGGACTATCTTATTTATTGAAAGAGTAAAAAACATGACATTATCTATCACTCTTCTATAAAAGTTGAATATCTTGCTATGGCATCCACTACTGCTGAAATAATTTAGTTGCATTGGCTTTTGTCTGATATAAGTATTTCTCTTTATGAGCCAACTCCGATGCCTTGCGATAACAATATTGCTATTCAAATTGCTCATAACTCAGTCTTTAGGAACGCACCAACCAAATTGAGATTGATTTCCATCTCACTAGTCACCATCTTCAACATAAAACTATTACTCTACTATTTGTCTCATCTTTTTTATTGATTGATGATTTTCTCACAAAAATACATTCAACTAAACATTTTCCTTTTTTTGGTTGACAAACTTTTGAGGCTCTTTGTTAATGCATCTTGAGTTTTGAGGGAAATGTTAAATAAGATGGTTATTATGTGACAGTAGTAAGGGTACTTTGGATTTTTCTATTCTCTAATATATATATATTGTAAGACTAGCAAACATAAGCTTTGATGATTTTGTTTATGAAACTATGATCAAAGTTCCTTCTCTTCTTCCTTTTCTATGTTTATGTTAGATTATTATTGCTAACAACTAAGATGCACTTTAATGTTTCATATTTTTTTATTTACTTTAGTGCGATTTGTGTTAATCCATTGCTCAAAAGTTCTCTAACCTTAAAAGATATTTTGATAACTCTAACCCAAAGTTCATAAAGATAAAAATAGATTTTAATAAAATCTTATACACTTTCAGAAAACAAAAAATGCTACTTTTTTGACAAACTTACTTTTTTCAAAATTGACTTTTACAAATTATCTCAATAAAGGCTTATCTTTGTTAATAGTGTTAATGTAAAATCATGAGGGTGTTACACCCTTACTGAAATCTCCAGAACAAATTGATACAACAAATCTTATATTAACTTTTTTAAAAAACAAATGAAAGAAAATAGAATACTTAGATTAATTTATTGGACAATGAATGATTTTGATTGGTAAAAGTTTATTTTGAAAAGAGGCACAAAGTTAAGAATCAAAATCTGAGCAGTTCAAAGCTTAAATAGGCATAAGGGGACATGTTGACAATAGATAGTCACATGCACCAATACTATGTAGTTTCCATCTTGTTTCTGAAAGGAAACAACTAGTTGCACTTGGCCACGTATAACAATGAGGAGAAGCTTGACAAGTAGAGGTCATATGCTATTATGGTGAAAGTATACTAAATCACATACAAATTACTCAACATAAGGATGGTGTTGGGTATTGTAATTCCCTTTCTATATAGAGAAAGACCAAAATAATGTATCTCATATGTCTCACTTATTTATTTAATGGAGAGGAGTATGAATATGGTTGTAAGAGAGAGACTATTTTAAAAGAAATGTAGTCTCCAAAAGAGAAAAGAGAAGATTAAATCATAATCCTGATTTTGTCAAATTAGTCACAAAAAAACATCGATTGCGCATTCGTTAACCTTTGAATCGGGTTGATTTTTGGACATAAGGTTTGAAACATTCCGGTGCTCGTTTTCAAAGGTCGGATCGACAAAACGACGTCTAGAGAAGGATGAATAATGCTTGCACAACATGTTTTTTTTTCCTTCTTCTTGCTTTTCATTTGTAAGCTTTAATGCTTTCTTATTTTGCTTATTTGTAGGCACAATTTGTGCATCATTTTCAAACTCTCTTGTACCCTTATTTGATTATAATGAAGTTATTTCTTTGGTATGAACGACTTGTGGTTTTTTACTCTTGCATAGAGGGATTTTCATGTTAAAATATCAGTATTCTTTACGCTTTTTTTATTTTGATCAATTTGCTGCCATATATATTTGTTGTTGCTTCTTACGAGTTCTTGCAAATTGGGGAAATGTTGTATCCTTCATATTACTTGTTATTGCGTTTATTCCAATTAGATGGTTGGTACACTAATATAGTGGCTAGGTGGAAAGTTGTGGAGCTTAAACTTATTTGATCCAATGTTGCTCACATGTCAAATACAAGTAATAAAAACATAGCTTAAGGCAACAACTCAAGTCATCTCGCAAGGACTTCAATAATATTAACCAAATTTAGAATCAAATTAAAAAAATAAAGATGAGGGTTTAGAATTTACGTTTGGATATATTAAGAAAATGGATTACAATCAAATTGGAACGATTAATCCACTGATTCAAGAGTTTTAGACCTATCACATATTCTATCGACGAATTCAATTTCAAAGTTGTGACTTTATTTCCTATTTGACTATAAAATTGATCAAACAAGTGTAATCAATCTTACGAGAATTCGAGGAGTTGTATTAGGCCATAGAAAGTTTCTAAGAGCAACTTTAACAGTTGCAAAATTTTTGTGTCTGCCTGCGTGGAGTTACGGTCAAATTCAGTATTGGACAAATTCACTGTTTGAGTGAATCAAGCTAGAACATCAATTACTTCACAAAGGCAACACACTTTAATAATAATAAAACTTAGGCTTAATTGTTGTTTTGGTCCCCCTATTTTAGCTGAATCGTGAAAATAGTCCCCCTATTTTGGTCCCCCAAACAGAATTTTTCTCCAAAACTTGATGAAATTTTATTTTTTTTTGTTTTATTTAAGTCACACCATGTGTAACACCCCGACTTTTAATAGCGCGAATGTATTTTTTTTTTAACAAAGAAATAAAGAAAGAAATATTTTTGGATAAAATATTTAAGTCGTAACACAACGACAAAAGTTAACAATATTTACAAACAGCAAAAATAGTTTTTGAAACAAAAATCCAAAGTATTTAAATAGAAAAATACACTAGGGCTATGAGACCTATCATACATAGCTCACACTCCTGGGGTATTGTCGGCAGACACCTGCATAAAAGCGGCCCCCCAAGAATTTCTATTTTCCCCACGTCACCTCAAAAAGTGGAACATGCACCCATCAAAAGAAAAGTCATCAGACAGTTTAATTCTAGATAAAATCTTCCAAAATGAAATAAATACAACCATAAAAGAAAGACATCTAGTCCCTATACAACCACCTAATCTGATCATGTTACAAACACTATACAACCTAGGTGATCTCCACGCGCCCTACAAGATCGTCCTGACACAGCTTCGGTTAGGTATGTCTAACTACATGCCCGCCTCCAAAGTACTAACTGGTAGGACGATCCTGATTGTCATATGAGTGCAAAACCCATATTTTCACAATAATTGTAAAAGGTCACCAACCGAAATTAACAGATAACACTTAGCAAAATTCTTATATTTTCAAATGCTCAAAAGAACCTTTCGTCTTAGCATACTCCTCGAAAGGGTTTTCATATGTCAAAAAATGCATAAACAATGTTGAAAAATGAAGTTTTGACAAATTGCACTGTCATAGCCGAATACAACTGAGAAAATGCAGATTTTCAATTCTAAAATGACTCTGAATCAATCAACACTTTAAATATTAATGTTATCAATTATAATTACATAATTAACACTAAATTAATCTCCATAAATTCACACCTCAATCAAACATCGAACGTTCATTAAATCAATTATGAACACATAATTACATCAAAACTTAATCAAGCCTACTTCACACCTTAAAGCAATTACGACAAATCACAACAACAATTGAATATGTATATACAATCATCATAGTATAACAAACATCACTCGCGTGCCAAACACTCTAATGCAATGTGTATATGCCAAAATGCATGATTCCGGAATCCAAACCAAAACCCTCCTCGAAGGGCGTAAATCATAATTGTACTCCCTATCACATACCAGTACTAATTATCGAGGTGCCGTCTATCACGGGTCAACACGATTTATAAAAAACGTAAATCATAAACTTACCGCCTATAACAGACCAATACTGTTTACCGAGGTGCCACCTATCACGGGTCAACATGATTTACTAAAAAGTGTAAATCGTAAATGTACCGCCTATCACAGACCAGTACTGTTTACCGAGGTGCAACATATCACGGGTAAGCACGATTTACTAAAAATGTGTAGTCTATCACATACCTACACGACGTGAAAATCCCTGCAAGGATAAGATGAACCAACAGATCACATGGCATCATCTCGTGGCCCATCACGGTCAACACTATCACCATGGCCCCATCGCGGTCAGCATGTACTATGAAATGCATGAGCATACTCTTACTCTTTTCACCACAATCATTAAGTAAATGCAACTATTAAAAGATTCTCCTTTCTTAATACTCATTTAACACTAATGATTTTTCAAATTCACCACAAAGCATACTCAAACACATCAAATTCTATCTCCACGATTTCACACCAAATTTACTCAAAAATCTCCCATTTCGAAACTCCACATTTTCACACATAACCCACCAAATTCATTTTCCATAAACCCACATAAATCACATCTCAAAAAATTCATAATAATCATTATGAATACATAAATCACACCAACCGTAAATCACCATAACTCACAACTCAAACACACATCAAACATTCATAATATCAATTATGAACACATAATTAAATTTAATTTAATTCTCCCCAAATTCAACATAAATCACCCATATTAATCTCCAAAATTTTCAAACATTAATCGCAAATTTAATCTCCACAAATTTCAACCATAAATCACTATATTCAGTCTCCAAAATTTTCAACCATAAATCACCACAACAACATTAATATATCAAAGTTCTCCCCACCGCTAACTCGGTGCCAATGGTCTTGATTCCTTTTCGAGACTCAAGGAGCTAACTACATAAACATAAATATTTATAACAATCTATTCACAATAAAATTAATCCAAACACAACAAAATTCCCAAAGTTAAATCTTTCTCACACACCAAACTTTTAAAACAAAATAATCTATATTATTTAGTTAAAATTAAATAAAATAAATATTGTCCAAATTTCACATACACACACGACTATTAAAGCACCAAAAATTTTGAGTTAATAAAATACTATAATATTTTTTTTCTTTTTAAACTCAATTCAAGAGTAATTAAAATAGTAACATTTTAAACTCTAACCCTTTTTAATTTCAATCTATCTTTTTACTCAAACTCTTTAACTTAGTTAAAATTTGAATTTTTTTTCTCACAACTTTAACAACTCTAAATTTTTATAAAACTTCAGCTTCACTTCAAACTCATTCATTTAAAACAACTCATTACACAACTCAAACACATCAAATTTAATTAATTCAATATCCATAAAATTCACACCTAAATCACATCTCAAAAACTCATAATATTAATTATGAACACGCAATTTACACCCAACATTAATCACTACAAAACACACCTCAAAACAAATCAAATTCACACATAA
This sequence comes from Cicer bijugum, assembly GCA_037974875.1. NCBI lineage: Eukaryota > Viridiplantae > Streptophyta > Magnoliopsida > Fabales > Fabaceae > Cicer > Cicer bijugum. The sequence goes on from JBBPBT010000623.1 coordinate 7,122,307, forward strand.
ACAAATTAAATTCATTTTTCACAATTTTACATCTCAAATACATCAAATTTCTATTCCACAAAATTACAAATAATATGCTAAATGTAAACTAAAAGTTTGGAAGGAGCCCTTACCTTCGTTGTAGCTTTAACAAGCGATTAATTGCGGTAAAATTTAAGTTCGTGACGTCACGTCGAAAACTAGCTCACTAACATCGCAGTGTGGCAATGAACAACTTTCTTTTTTGTCAATTCTCGAAACGTAGCTTAGATCTAGGAGAAAATTGAAGATTTTTTGTGTTTGTGGGTTTTGAAAACAAAGAAAATTTAGAAACAGAGAAGGAGAAAGAAAAGAAATCTCGCGAGGCTGAGAAACGTGATTCTGTTTCTTCCTTTTTCCTTTCTTAACTATATATATATATATATATATATATAATATATTAAAATAATAATAATATATTATAATTAAAATCAACTAATAAATATTTAATTTTATAGATATTGTTTTGAAAAAAAAACATCATTACATCTCACTTCTCAAATTACTTTTTCAAAAAAATATCAACTATCGCCCCAACTCAAATGACAGATGAGTTTCTCAGCAATAAATGACATTTGTTTTTTTAAAAAACTGTCCGATATTAAATTTTTCGCAACATAATTAAATTATTCTCCGACAAATAATCTTAATGGGGTCTCAAAAAATATATATATTAAAATATATATAAATATTAAACATATCATTAACTTTAATAAAATATGATTTTGATATTTAATTCCCAAAATAAAATTCAATTGTGCTAAATGCCTAAGCAATTTAACAAAAAATACTCTAAAATTGCATAAATTAGAATTTAGAAAATTATGGATCTTACACAATGCCTCAAGATCTCATTTGCAACAGTTGCACCTGAAATCTATGATCATAAATGATATAGTATGATTTTAAAAAAAATGAAATTTCATCAAGTTTTGGACCAACATTCTATTTCTGGGACCAAAATTGGGGAGAAACAAAATGGGAGGACTACTTTTGCGATTCAGCTAAAATAGGGGACCAAAACTGCAATTAAGCTTAAAATTTATGACAATTTTTTTTTTATTTTTTTTATATCTGTTTCACAATTTTTATCAAACAATTTATTCTCTCTAATATTCAATTAAAAGTATTTTTTTATTTATTTTTTCATCTTATTATTTCAAAAAAAATATTGTTTTTGTCAAATGGATCCAAATCAATATAATCTTCAACAATCTTGGTTGTATTTTATGCAAAATTATCAACATCCTAATTTTCTGAATTCCCGATTATCATCACCACCAACCAATCCCAGTATGTTTTATAGACCTCAAGTGAATACTCAAGATGGAAAGTTAACTTGTTATGAACTTGAAACACCGATTAAGTCTACGTCGTAGTGTCAAGTTTCACAATTTTTTACTCAAGTTGGTCTTAAAAATACTATGCTCGAAGTGGGAGAAGAACATCATGGTCAAAAATATCGAGTGATATTCACAATGGATGAAGATACACTTCTTATTCAATTATGGCTCAATGTTTCAAAAGATTTAACTATAGATGTTGACCAAAAAACAGATGATTTTTGGTTAAGAGTTCCTATAAATTATAATCTGTATCATGGGAAATTGCGAGAGAAGATACTAAGTCAACTAAAATCTCGATGACATCCAATAAATGGTTTGGTTCAAAAATATGTTGGGTGTTACAAACAAATTGTTAGTGGAAAGTAAAGTGGAAGCTCAGAGAAGGATATAATGATTGTTGCATATGCTTTTTATTCTCAACATACAGGTGGGCCATTTAAATCCGTAGAAGCATCAACTGAATATTCTTCAAAAAGAACAAAGAACTCTACTAGTGCGGCCTACTCATCATCTCCTGATACAGAAACAATGACAAGTTATGAATTTGACTCAACATCACCAATGGAGCGTCCAATGAGATAAAAGACGAAAAAAAGAAAGGGCAAGGTAAAGGCGGTTGAAACATCTCTTATCAACAATATCGTGCAAGATACAATGGATAAAAAGTAGCAGCCTTAAAAAAATTGGCACAAGTAAATGAGGACGAGATGAAGTTCAACGCAATGGAGGTCGTCATGAAAAATACATCCGAAACGACTGAGAGTCAACTCCAAGTTCATGAAATTTATTGTTATAAACTTAAAAAAAAAGTATGGACACTCACACATCATATTTTATAATATATTAAAAATTAAAATTTTTTATATTATTAATTAATAAATTTATCAATTATTATTTTATAATTAGTGTTATTTTATTAAAAAAATATGAATCTAAATTAAGCATAATAATTATCTCATTATTATGCCTAATTTTTAGACAAAACTAATGCATTAATCACCTATTATACTTCATTAACCAATAATGTTTACACGATTAACTTGAAAAATAAAGACCCAAAAAAATCCAGAAAACCGATGTATGACCCGAGACCAACATGAGTAAACAACTAAGAAAATAATGAAAGAACTTAAATATAATAAAATAAAAATGTATTTAAAAAATAAAATAAAAATCTAAGAAGTTTAGATTTAGATAACAATGTGTAAGAAATACAAGTGATAAACAAAATATAGGTCAACACAAGAGTTACTTGATTGATCGAAAATGAATAGAGACTCATTGCAATCCTCACCTCAGATAGAGAGAGAATGAGAACGGGAGAGGAAGAAAATTGATGAAGATGAAAAGGAAGAGAGATGAGATAATAGATAATAGATAGAGAGTATATAGTGTTTATTTGTTTAATTTGATTTTATTATTAATTCATGAAGAGGTAATGATACAGTTGTATTAATGAAGGAAAAATGTTAATTATTTAAACACTATTTTAAACACAAATATAAACACAACTATTGTATACATATACACCTCATATTATACACATTTATACTTTGTATTCGTTAATATACATGTATCATTCTCTATTTATTAATTGATAATAAAATCAAATTAAACAAATAAACACTACACACTCTCTCTTCCTTTTCATCTTCGTCGATCTTTTTCCTCTCTCATTCTCTCTTCTCTCTCTTCCTTCTAGATCAATCAGATAACTCTTGACCTAGAGTTTGTTTTTCGCTTGTATTTCTTACACGTTGCTCTCCAAATCTACACTTAGATTTTTAGGGGTCAAATGTATATTTCATGTTACTCATAAGTGAGGGAATTTGTGCTTTCGATTGCGCAGGCAAATGTAATGGAATAAGATTATCAAGGTTTATGAGGAGATTGTGAAGGAAGAACCGAAGATTTTAGACCTTATTTTAGTGGGAGCATCTACAATGTTTGTCCACCATCGTGGAGTTACTTAAAATTGTCTGAAGTTGTAATCATGAAGTTGTGTCAAGCTATAATCACGAGTATGTTCGGTAATTTTATAATTTAATAATAATAAATTTATAATTGTAATTTTTTATTAATTTATTATTATAATAATAATAAATTTATAATCGTTACTTTTTTTTATTAACTTAGGTTAACTTCTTTTTAATTAATTATTAATAATAATAATTTTATGACCGATAGCATTTTTTTATTATTGTTATAAAAATTTAAATTCAATTTTATTTTAAATTTAAATTAAAATAATGTATAATAATATTAATTAAAATATTTAAATTAATATTTTAAATTGTAATAAAACTAAATATAAATAAAATATTAATGTATAAATTAAAGTTATAAAACCTATTTAATAAATCCATGTTGAGTTTAATATTGGAGTAAAAAACGAATGAGTCCTTTCAAGATGATATAGTATTTAATGAAATCTATGTTGAGTTTACTCTTAGAGATACTTAGACAAAATGACGAAACTTCTGCGATAGTTCCAAATCACAATATCGTATTTTTTGAAATTACAATCTCGAATGTTTTGTTACATGAATAGTGAAGTTTTTTTAACAGTTTTTTGTGCTGTAAAATAAAATTGATTTATTATTAAATTTCAGAGCAATCAAAGTGATTCCATTATAACTTGAGTTATATTTCTTTTTATATGATGTGTAGATTGAATTAATTATTCAGTACATTGTTACTGGTTTTGTTGGAGAATTAATTATTCAATATATTGTTACATTGTGGGCGGTTTTGTTATAGTGTTACATCATGGGTGGTTTTCTTGGAGTATGACATGAGGAAACATAAACTATTTGTAAGTGACTATTGATGGAGATATTGTATTGGAATTCTATTTACATCCAATTATACTCGTGTTTTGTACTTTGTTGATGCCTTTTTTGTCTCCACTCATTGTTGGGTGGTTTTGTTGGAGCATGACATGAGGATGCATAAACTTTGTATGACATCCAATTATGCTCATTCATGTTTGGTACTCTATTGATGGCTTTTTTGTCTCAACTTTAAACGATGATATGAACCTTTGAACCTATCTATTATTCCTTTTAAGCATTAGCCAGCTTTGCGACAAAGGATACAAGATAGTCTTTAACAAAGATGAGTGCATCATCCAAAATAAAACTACAAATGAAACTCAATTTGTCGGTAAGCGGTTCAAAAATATTTTTATACTTAATCTTGACGATTTATCCTTAAAAATGAAATGTCTTTTGGTAAGCAACAATAATGATGTTTGGCTATGGCATAAGAGATTTGCTCATATTCACATGGATCATTTGAACAAATTAGTCAAGCATGATCTTGTTGTAGGCTTACCAAAAATGAAATTTATAAAGGATAAATTGTGTGACGCATGTCAAAAAGGCATGTGCTCATAAGTACACATGGCCTTTTTTCATTTATCTAAATAATTTTAAAATTAAAAATAAAAGAATTTATTCTTTTTTAATTTAATTTCTATTTCTATTGTTGAGAAGACAAGCTGAAGATACAGAGGATTTTCCTATTTTCCTAAAACTATATATATGCATCAAAGATCAACTTGATTACTATTACTAAACATACCAATGAGACGGTGTCACAATGCATGCTTTTTCCAAATAAATCAAAGATAGAGAGACATGCAAACAAAAATTGGAACCACATAGTTTTCGCCAAAGTAGAAGTCAAACAGAGTTCCTGGAGTGCAAGTTTAGCAAGAGGCACACAAGTCTAAGGCTCCGAGCTTAGGGGTGTATGAAGGAGAAACACTTGAAAGATAATTCTTCTCCTATTCTCAACCATTCAATAAAATAAAATTTCCATTATTTCCACATTTTAAATGGAAACTATTCATCACATGATTCCTCCATGGGCATCGTCAAACAAGGCATGGCAATCTCATTTATCTACATTATTTGTTTTGAAGGTATAAAGTGATTTTTTTCTCGTTTTTTAACAATTTTCATACACCCCTAAGCTTAGACTCGTGTGCCTCTTGCTAAACTTGCACTCCACATACTCTGTTTCACTTCTACTTGGACGAAAACTATGTGGTTCCAATGTTTGTTTGCACCAAAATACTTCATATACTTTACTCTCGGCTAAAACCCTAGTTTGACTCTGCTCACCCATAATCATATCATGTCTGTATATTCTGATCTAATGGCGGTTCCTTCAAAATGGAACAAAGTTTATGTGTCTATACAATTTTTCTTTAAGTACAAGTCTAAACTATGTTTCCAACACAAAATCATCCATCAATTTATAAGGTAGTTTTACATATAAAGTAAATAAGGCTTAACACAAAACTTAATTTAATGTTCAAATGCATAATTAAGCATGTGAATAAAGTCTTACAGTTTCTTTTGCCGCAGACATTGCAAGAAAACCAGCACCCATCTCCACCTCTTGCAAACCAACCACAACAATGCCAACATTTGTGAAAGTATGGATTTTAGTTCAAGTTCATGAAATTTATTGTTATAAACTTAAAAAAAAAGTATGGAATTTAGTTAAGATAATGTTGTAGTTTTTTTTATTTATTCATTTTAAATTGGGAATTATGTAAAAATGACTATTAGTGTTACTTTAATTAATAATAATTTCCTCTTTCTCAAACTAACTGTTATTCAAACTATTCATTATTCAAATTAAAAATTATTTAAACTAGTCGTTATTCAAATTAGTTGTTAATCTAACTAGCGTTATTTAAACTTGTTGTTAGTCATACTAGCTGTTATTCAAACTAGTTGTTAGTCAAACTAATCATAATTCATTTAATATAATATATATACTCTCATTCTTAAAAAAATATAGCAATCTTCTCACACTCGTATATTTTTTTATCAAGTTGTTCAATCTTTTTTACTCAAGCATCTAATGGATTCATACAATTCATAAGAACTCAATAAATTCTTCTAGGAATTGATAGAAGATGAACTTATGGACAACCTCGATGAGGAACTATTGATGTCAATATTTGAGAGGCATACTTGATTATTCAATATTGAAAGGCATACTCAATTATTCAATGGCTACTTATTTGAAAATCCATTATACACAAGTGCTCAATTCCGATCAAAAGTTTGAATGCATAGACACATGTTTCTTTGAATTGTAACTACACTTGGAAATCATGATAAGTATTTCCAAATGAGGGTCGATGCAACTGGTAAAATGAGTTTTTTACCATTGTAGAAATTCATTGTTGCTATTCATGTATTGAAATATGGATCTCCCTACGATAATATAGATGGATATTCGAATTGGCAAAACCACTACAATTGAGTGCTTAGAGAGATTTGTAAGGGGTGCAACGAGATATTTGGAGTTGAATACTTGAGAAGATCCAATAACAATGATATTCAACGGTTATTTCAAACGGGGGAGACACGTGACTTTCTAAGTATGTTAGGTTCTATTAATTGTATGAAATGGGAATGAATAAATTATCGAATTGCTTGGAAAAACCCGTTTTGTCGAGGTGATCATGGTAAACCCACGATCATGCCTGAGGCAATGACATCAAAAGACTTGTGGATTTGGCATGCATTTTTTTTGGCATTGCAGGTTTAAACAATGACTATAATGTGTTAAATCAGTCCAATGTGTTTAACGATGTTTTGGAAGGACACACTCCTAAAGTGCAATATATAGTTAATAAAACTCCATATAATCTGAGATACTATTTAGCAGATGACATCTATCCTGAGTGAGCTACATTTATCAAGACAATCTCAATGTCACGAGGAGATAAGAGAAAACTATTTTGCTAAAAACATGAATCAACTAGAAAGGATGTGGAGCAAGCATTTGGAGTGCTCCAATCTAGATTTGCAATTATACATGGTCCAACGCGTGCTTGACACATGGAAACCCTCAAACATACAATATATGTATGCATCATATTGCATAACATTATTGTTGAAAACAAACACACACATATGGTGGTGATTTTGACTACTTTTATGAAAACATGGATAATAACGTCTCAACAACTGAAACATGTAATGGTTCTCATTCTAATCTTGTAATAACATTACAAATAGAGATGAGAATAGACTAGACCGTCCGTCAAGGGCCTATGGTCTGACCTACTTATGGGTTGACCTAGCCTGACCTATCTAATAAAAGGCTAGGCCCATACTGTTTTTAAAACCTATTTATTTAAATAGGTTAGACTCAAGCTATTTTTAAAGTCTATTTATTTAAATAAGTCATGCTCAGACTTATAAAAAAACCTATTAGGGCTATTTTTAAAGCATATTTTATTATATATTAATAGTACTTTTTATTATTATATTAATAATATTATTTCCTATTTTAAATTCTATTAATTAGGCAATTAGTAATCATTCCATATTCAATAGTCGTTCCATATTCGGTAACGATTCTATATTTGGTAGTCATTTTATATTCAGTAACCGTTCAATTAGTCAATCACTCAGTAGTCGTTCCTTATTTGTTTAAGAGGTAATAATGGGTGCGTTTGTTTTAGAAAAAAAAATATATTATTTGAAATCAAAAATTATTTTTTAGAGTTTGAAGGTTGTTTGTTTCATATTTTTTAAAAATTATTTTGTTAGAAAAATTATTTTTTGTTTAATATATATCGATATATACATTGATATTGATATGTGGAGATCATCATGTGGTATGAGTAGAATATTTAAATATTTTAATGTGAATAAGACTTTTAAAAGGGCTTTCAGGCTAGACCAGACTATTAAAAAGGTCATGCCAGACAAAAATAAAAAGTCTATGATAGGTCGTAGGTCAAACTTATGTCTAAAACATAAATCGTAGATCAGACTCAGACATTTTAAAGTATCATTTGACCTATTCTCACCTCTAATTACAAAGGAGAACAAGTATCCGTGAAAACGGAAGTCATCAACAACTTCAAACAGATTTAATAAAGCATATCTAGAAGCGCTTTGGATACAAAAATAACAAAATTTAAATTTTTTATTTACTTTTATCATTTTTCATTATTTATGTTTTGTATTTAACATTTAATTGCTATTATTGTTATAAAAATTTAAATTCAATTTTTTAAAAGTTAAAATTAAAATAATGTATAATAATATTAATTAAAATATTTAAATTAATTTTTATAATAAAATTTAATATAAATAAAATATTAATATATGAATTAAAGTTGTTAGACACAATATAATTATTAAAAATTAAATTATTAAAATAAATAATAAATAAGTTATTTTAAAATGATATAATATACTTGATTCCACTTATGTTCAATTCACCATTAGAGATTCTATAAAGAATCCAACTCCAATTCTGACAAGATTGAAAGTTAGATTAAGATCGTAGCCTTAGTTCTTTTTTCTTTGTTTTGTTAAGGTTAAGTCTAATTGTAATGTATATCGCAAGCCTTCCTTTGGTACTTGAACCTTAATATATGTATATCGCAATTCATGTTTGTTATATCCAAATCAGATACAATATTTGTTTTTTAATTTTTTAATCCAATCACTAATTTTAACTTTTATGAGAAACTTCTTTTAGAAGAGAAATGTTAGAGATACTTAAAATTATTTATAATTAAGTAAAAGTTGTTAGGTTAGTTATATTAATAGCACTATATAAAATTGAACCACACTCTAATTGTAAAAACAATTTTTTAACTAATCATTTCAAGTTTTATTTTATTTTATTTAATTATTTATCTCTTTTTTGGGCTCAATCATGATTCTTAACATGATATCAGAGCAATAATTATTATTCTGCTATATTCTTTTTTCAAATTTTCTTTATCTTTTCTTCTTCATTTTGAATCCAAATTTGTGATTCTTCGTTCTTTTTCAACTTGATTGTATAATATTTGTAGATTCAAGATGTTTTAGTTATATATTTCACTATAATTTTATTCTTTTTAGCCATTGTTGGCTTTCTCTTTGTGCTTCTATCACATGGTAGTAAAATAATTATCATTTTCTTTGTTTTTTTACCATATGGTATTAAACATTTCTCATTGTCTTTGTGCTTCTATCATATGGTTAAACTTTGTTGGTCACATTTGACTTTTGAAGATCCAAGATTAAAATTCTTGATTCTATATTGGAGTGAGTGTCATGAAGACACCAAAAGATTTTCAAGTTAGTCAAAAGTAGGCCGAAGACTTTGACGAGAGTTATGCACCTCAGCCGCTACCACTTTCTACATGAATTTTGTTGTTTAGTTGAGTGATTATGACTTGTATTTTTTTCTTTTAATTTTCTTTCACTAGTTTCATTATATTTTTCCTTTTCTTGTATTGTTCTTTCCAAGTTGAAAATGTTGTGCCATACTTCCAATTTGCAGAGACTATTAGAGGTATTTGAAATTAATTATGATTAGGTGAAAGTTGTTAGGTTAGTTATAATAATAACACTATATAAAAGTACATTATACTTTAATTGTAAACACAATAATTCAAATAATCATTTTAAGTTTTATTTTTCTCTTTAGTTATTTCTCTCTTTCTTGTATTCAATTATGATTCTTAATAAGGAGAAATATAATATTTTTCGATTCACTTAGAAAACTTTCTTTCTAAATAAATTAGATAATCCAAACTAAACATACTTTAAAAAATTGTCATTTTAAATATTGTAATATATTAATTTCAGATATGGTAATAGATTAGCCTCTATTTATTAACTAATAAGGTTTATAAATATGTCAAACTAATTGAAAAAAAATAAAAGTTTATAAAAGGACAATTTAAATAAATACAGATGTTTTAATATGTGTACGTACAAATTATAAATAAAAGAAGCTTATTAAAAGGATAGATATAACCATTTGTTATTTCACCACATTGATAATCATAGATTGTTGGCATGTGCACACTCACCTGTCGACATCATTTATTTCTATCTTTTTATAATTCGGCCCACATTTTGTTTTTTCGGAAATAATATGGTCGACATTACTTTACCCTTAATAGAAGAAAAAGGAAATTTGGCATGGTTCAGGCTTACATTCCTAGACTCGTTTATTCTATTTTCATTGTCAATATAATTTATTTAGCATGAATTTTGTATATATATAAAAAATCTCATCAATCCCAAGAAGGACATAAAATAATTCAAAATTAATTAGATAAATTATTATTTTAGTAGTATATAATGCTGTTACTTTAATCTTTAATCTTAAAAATTTAATTTAATTTTTAAATCATCAAAATATTTTTGATAAATTATAATAAAAATCATTAAAAAAATGTGGTTACTATTAATTTTTTATTATTATTGTAAAATCAAAAACTAATTTAAATATTTAACATAGTCATGTATCAAAGTGACTGTGTCCGATATTTTTAGAAATTAAATAATAGTTTAAAAAAGGAAAAATACAAGAACTTTCAATTATTTCTTGTGTCCACACACACTACAAGTTGGTGGAATCTAAGAGCAAAAGAGTGGTGTCTCTCCTTCTTCCTTGCAAAAGGAACCACCACCACCACCATATCATGAGCATCTCCACCACCGTTTTCTCTGACCGACTCTTTAAACTCTGCCACTACCGAAACAGAGTAGCTTCCATTCACCGTTTCAAGCCAAATCAACACACTCTCTTTTCCTCTTCAATATTCTCAAATAATAACAACTATGATTCTTATTCTTGGTCATTCAAGCCACCCCACATGTTATAATGAAACATTTCATATCAGTAATGTTGTGCAAGATACAATGAATAAAAAAGTGGCAGCCTTAAAAAAATTAGCACAAATAAAGGAGGATGGGATTAAATTCAAGGTAATGGAGGTCATCATGAGAGATACATCCAAAATGAGTGAGAGAGAACTCCAAATTCATGAAATTTATTGTAATAATCTTAAAAAAAGTATGGATTTTAGTTAAGATATTGTTGTGGTTTTTTTTTTTTAATATAAAAAAATTGGGCATTATGTAAAATGACTATTAATGTTATTTTAATTGATAATAATTTTCTCTTTCTCAAACCAACTGTTATTCAAATAAGCCATTAGTCAAATTAACAATTATTTAAACTAGCTGTTAATCAAACTAGCATTATTCAAACTAGCCGCCAGTCAAACTAATCGTTATTCATTTAATATTATATATATACTCTCATTCTTAAAAACAAATATAGAAATCTTCTCACACTCCTATATTTTTTTTTATCAAGTTGTTCAATCTCTTTCACTCAATCATCTAATGGATCCAAATAATTTAGAAGAACTCAATAAATTATTCTGAGAGTTGATAGAAAATGAATTTTTAGACAACACAGATGATGAACTATTGAAGTCAACGTTTGAGAGACAATAACAATCCAAAGTTTCTACTAGGCACATGTGAAGAAGAACAATGATATATAGAAATCGTGAAGAAAGACATACTCAATTGTTCAATGACTACTTCTTCGAAAATTCAGTATACACAAGTTGTCAATTTCGATGACGATTTTGAATGCATGGACACGTGTTTCTTTGAATTGTAACTACACTTAGAAATCATGATAAGTATTAACAAATGAGTGTCGATGCAACTAGTAAAATGAGTTTTTCACCATTGCAGAAATGCACAACTGCTATTCGTATATTAGCATATGGATCTCTCGATGATAGTCTAGATGAATATTTCAAATTGGCAAAAGTATCGCAATTAAATGCTTAGAGAGATTTATAAGGGGAGTGAACGAGATGTTTGGAGTTGAATACTTGAGAAGATTCTACAACAATGATATTTGTCGCTTATTATAAATGGGGGAGGCACATGACTTTCCACGTATGTTAGGTTCTATTGATTGTATGAATTGGGAATGGAAAAATTGTCCGATTGCTTGGAAAAACCAATTTTGTCGAGATGATCATGGTAAACCCACTATCATGCTTGATGCAGTGACATCACAAGACTTATGAATTTGACATGCATTTTTTTGGCATTGCAGGTTCAAAAAATGACATTAATGTGTTAAATCAATCCAATATGTTTAACGATGTTTTGGAAGGACACACTCCTAAAGTGCAATATGCAGTTAACATAACTCCCTATAATTTGAAATACTATCTAGTAGATGACATCTATCCTGAATGAGCTACATTTGTCAAGACAATCCCAATGCCACAAGGAGAAAAGAGAAAACTATTTTTCCAAAAACAAGAATCAACTAGAAATAATGTGGCGTGAGCATTTGGAGTGCTCCAATCTAGATTTGCAATTATACATACACGTGCTTGGCACATGGAAACCCTCAAACATAAAGTATATGTATGCATCATGTTGCATAACATGATCGTTAAAAGACAAATACACACATATGATGATAATTTTGATTACTCTTATAATAACACAGATAATAACGTCTCAACAGCTAAAATACATAATAGTTCTCCTTCTAATCTTGTAACAAGATTACAAAAGAGAATAAGCATCCTTGAAAAAAGAAGTCATCAACAACTTCAAACAAATTTAGTAGAACATATTTCTGAGAGCTTTGGACACGAGAATAACAAAATTTAAATTTATTATTTACTTTTATCAATTTTAATTATTTATATCATGTATCTAATTTTTAATTTTATTATTGTTATAAAAATTTAAGTTCATTTTAAAAAAAAATTAAAGTTAAAATAATGTAGAATAATATTAATTAAAATATTTATAATAAAATAAAATATAAGTATATAAATTAAAGTTATGAAACTTAATATAATTCTTAAATATTAAACTAAATAAATAATAAATTAATTAATTTAAAATTACATGATACTGTGAACTCCATGTAAAGAATTCACGTTGAATTTACTATTGAAGTTCTAGTAAGGAACACAATTCTAATAATGACAAAATTGAAAATTAGTTTACATTCATAGTCTTTTTTCTTTGTTTTGTTAACGTTAAGTCTAAATTTAATGTAAATCGCAAGTCTTCCTTTCGTACTTGAACCTTAATATATGCTATTTAACTTTTACCTAGCCAATAAATGTTTGTTTTATCCAAATTAGATACCATATTTGTTTTTTTAATTCAATCACTAATTTTATATTTCACGACAAAATTCTTTTAGAGGAGGAAAAATGTAACGTCTCAATTTACTTAGAAAACTTTCTTTCTAAATAAATTGGATAACCCTAACTAAACACACAAAAACTATCATTTTAAATATTGTAATATATTAATTTCAGTTATAGTAATAGATTAGACTCTACTTATTAATTAATTAGGTTTATAAATATTTCAAACTAATTGAGAAAAATAGAAAAGTTTATAAAAGGACAATTTAAATAAACTACATATTTTTTAATATGTGTACGTAAAACTTATAAATAAAAGAAGCTTATTAAAAGGATATATATAGCCATTTGTTATTTCACCACATGGATAATCATAGATTGTTGGCATGTGCACACTCACCTAGGACAACCCTTAAAAATATCCATTTTATTTTTCAACGAGAAATATCCATCCATCCATTTTTTATTTATTTTTATATAATATTTTTTGTTGTCGTTTTGGTTAAGGAAACCTGTCGACATCATTTATTTCTAACTTTTTTACAATACGGCCCACATTTTGTTTTTGGGAAATAATATGGTCGACATTACTTTACCCTTAATAGAAGAAAGGAAATTTGGCATGGTTCATTCAGGCTTACATTCCTAGACTCGTTCATTCTATTTTCATTGTCAATATGATTTATTTAGCAAGAATTTTGTATATAAAAAAAATCTCATCAATCTCAAGGAGAAAATAAAATCATTCAAAATTAAGTAGATAAATTATTATTTTAGCAGTATATAATGCTGTTACTTTAATCTTAAAAATTTAATTTAATTTTTAAATCATCAAAATATTTTTGATAAATTATTATAAAAATCATTAAAAAATATGGTTACTATTAATTTTTATTTTTTATTTTTGTAAAATCAAAAACTAATTTAAATTTTTAACATAGTCATGTATCAAAGTGACTGTGTCCAATATTTTTAGAAATTAAATAATAGTTTTAAAAAAGGAAAAATACAATAACTTTCAATTATTTCTTGTGTCCACACACACTACAAGTTGGTGGAATCTAAGAGCAAAATAGTGGTGTCTCTCCTTCTTCCTTGCAAAAGGAACCACCACCACCACCACCATATCATGAGCATCTCCGCCACCGTTTTCTCTGACCCACTCTTTAAACTCTGCCACTACCGAAACAGAGTAGCTCCCATTCACCGTTTCAAGCCAAATCAACACACTCTCTTTTCCTCTTCAATATTCTCCAATAATAACAACTATGATTCTTATTCTTGGTCATTCAAGCCACCCCACAAGTTTTTTCCTCAAAAGTTTGAAGCTTTTGCAGTAAATACTGATACCCTTGAACCCCTTCAAGCCTCTGATGTTGTCTTCAATCAGATTTATCCCATCAACAGAATTGAACTGGTATCACACCTTTTTGCTTTTGAACATTGTTTGGTTTGTAGAGAAATTTCTGGAAATACCCAGATGAAAAAGTTTTGTTTTTCATGTGGAAATAGTGAAAAAGTTGAAGGGGATTATGAATTTTGTTTTGTATAAAGTGGTAAAAGTTTGGATCAGCTTCATTGTTGTTATATTATTTACTTTTTGGGTCATCATGTTTTCTTTCGTTTTTCTAAAAATGTAAAAGTTTTCCAAGTTCAATTAAATAAAGTCACATGTACATAAAAGGCAAAGAGCTTTATTTCTTACTTCTTTTTCCTTTTTTTTTTTTTAATATTTTTTTCTTCCTTTTTTGCTCTTCAAGTAGATATATATAGTTTGGTGTTTGACATTGATGGAATTTTTTGTCTTACTTGAAATGGAATTTGCAGGTGGAGGGAAAGGTCTTTATAAGATTAGATCAAGGGAATGATTTGGAAAATTTGGAGCTTACAGTTGGTTGCAATCTACCAGGAAAATGGATTCTACATTGGGGAGTTTCCCGCATTGATGATATTGGAAGGTAAAACATGTTAAATTAAGGTGTTTGAATTTGTTTTCATTCTAATTTTGTGATATCTTGTAATTGTACTTTATTTGGTGATTTGATATCATATCAAGAGCTAAATCATAATGTTTCAATGAAGATGATTACAATGTGAGTTTGATTCTGCAGCGAATGGGATCAGCCTCCCAGTGAAATGATACCTCCCGAATCTGTTCTTATAAAGGTATACAATGGTTTCATGAATTCTCATGATCTCACATTTTGGCGATGTAGAATGTTAAGAGTGTGAAGTGAAAATTTCAGGACTATGCAATAGAGACACCATTGAAGAAATCATCATCGGATTCTAAAGGAGATGCTTTTCATGAAGTCAAGATTGGTCTTAAACCAAGCAATGAGATTTCAGCAATTAATTTTGTTCTCAAGGTTTATGTCTTTACACAACCATTGGATATGTTAGTTAAAAGTTAAAAATTCATTATTTTTTTCCTAAATTCCAATTTGGTTGCTCGTGGTGATGCAGGACGAGGAAACTGGTAATTGGTATCAACACAAAGGAAGAGATTTCAAGGTTCCTCTGGTCAACAATCTTAAGGAGGATGCTAATTTAATTGGACCTAAAACAGGCTTTAATGTGTGGCCAGGTTTTTTGAAATCACTATGCATTATTTTTGCTTCTTTAATGAATTCTATTTTGTATCGCTTATTTTGCATTATATCATGGCTTTATTTTCTTTTACAAAGTGTTAAACAAATCATAATCCTATGATATGTTATAGTCCACAGTTCCAATTGGTTCCTGTTTCTGTATATTGCTGCTAGTTCTGTAAAAGAGAAACATTTTCATAAGATGCTAATAGGTAACGAACAATAGAGTATACATACGTTAAAATTATTGCAGCAAAAAATGTAAGGATCCAATGCATATTCAAACCTTTAATTTATTTATTTTTTAATCCTTTCAGTTTTGTCGTCACAACATTTTCTTAATGAGCTTAAACTGACATGTATATTTCATGGTTTTTCTTCACACATAGGGGCCTTAGGGCAGATATCTAACACTCTCATTGAGTCCGAAGCAACAGAGGACAAAGCTCATGAAAACAACAGTGAATCTGAAAATCCAAAAGAGGGAAGTAGTCAAGTTGAAAGTTTCTATGTAGAACTTCCTGTTACCAAGGAAGTTACTGTCAATAACTCTGTCAGTGTCTCCATTAAGAAATGCTTGACAACAGCTAAAAATCTTTTAGATTTAGAAACAGATGTACCGGGAGATATTCTGCTTCACTGGGGAGTTTGTAGAGATGATTTAAGAAAGTGGGAAGCTCCACCTGCTCCTCATCCACCAGAAACTGTCGCATTTAAAGACAAAGCTTTGAGAACTCAATTAAAGGTAGTAGGGGTTCAATGAGTTGCACGTTTTTTGTTTTCTATGTTTTAGCACTTTTCAGGTTATTTTTAGTTTAGTTCAACACTATTGCTTCATTGATGAATGATGATGGTACTATGCTTGAATACTTGCATAAGATTTAGACCTGATTTTTGCGTACTTATTGTAATTGTTGTAGTTAAATCATATACTATTCTTTAATGGTTTGTCTTTATATGATAAGTTACTGTTGTGCCAACCTTAAAGATGATTAAGTTTAAGTTCGAGCGGAAGTGTTAGAATATATGAGTAATATAATATTTGGGTTGTGAGCTTTGATTTAAAAATTTTTAGACTATATCTTGGGATTGATTTACATGTGTCTTTTATATTTCATGTTTTGTTTCCTTAATTAAGATTAGTAGTCTAGTAACAGTGTAAATAATGGTGTTGGCAATGTCATTTATGTCGAACCATAATCACCATTTAAAGTTTTTATTCCTTTTCTTCACCCCTTCCTTATCTAAACTACTATAATTTAAACAATATATATAGATAAATATATCTTCATTATGATGGAAATATTAAAGATACATGCATTGCGGAAAAGACCTAAAAAAGTACCAATACTAAGGATAGACCAAATGGTGGATAGTTAGGGAAAATGAAATGGAGTATATTAAGGGAAATGATGGATAGCTAAAGGAAGAGGAAGACTAGGGAAAACTATAGGAGAAACCATCAAGAGAGACTTGGAATTAGAATATATCGTTTGTGATAAAATATTATGAAGTTGTTTGATCCATGTCGCTGGTCCCACCTTGTGGAAAAGACTTTCGTGGTTGTTGTCGTTATGATTGAAATATTGACTGCATGTTAGTGCTCTTTGAACCTTTAAGTTTGCCCTGATGAGCCTCCGAGACCCAACTCATCTAAACTTTCCATTGCCAAAAAAAGAAGGAATATTATATGATATTTAAGCCACTTTTTATTCTTAGAAGTTTCTATTTGTATTTTGTTTACTTGCTCTTCTCCTTTCTCTTTGAAAATTTGGATTATGTTAGTTAGGATGTAGTATTCTAGTTACATTACACACCTTCGTGTTTTATTTGACATATTTTCATGTCCTTTCTCTTATTTAGTCAAAAGGCAGTGGAGAGGGAAGTTCAGTACAAATCTCTTTGGGAGAAGAATTTTCAGGATTTCTTTTTGTTCTTAAGCTTAATGGAAGTTCGTGGTTAAATGATGAAGGAAACGATTTTTATGTCCCTCTCTCAACTTCTGGTAACTTAAATATCGGAAACATAGAGGATCAATCAACAGTCGTACAGAGTGAGGTGACCAAAGAGCCAAGTCAAGAGGAATCCAACTCTATATTTACCGATGAAATAATCACTGAAATAAGGCATTTGGTTACGGGCATTTCATCTGAGAAGCGTCGAAAAACGAAATCCAAAGAAGCGCAAGAAGTCATTCTTCAAGAGATCGAAAGACTGGCTGCTGAAGCCTACAGTATCTTCAGAACCTCCGTTCCAACTTTCTCGGAGGAAACTATTGTGGAACCCGAAGTTGTGCCTGAGGTTCCTCTAAAAATAACTTCGGGAACAGGCACTGGGTTTGAAATAGTATGCCAAGGGTTTAACTGGGAATCTCATAAATCTGGAAGATGGTACATTGAGCTTAAAGAGAAAGCTGCGGAACTATCGGCTCTTGGATTCACTGTGATTTGGTTACCACCACCTACAGATTCTGTTTCACCCGAAGGATACATGCCGAGGGATTTATATGATTTAAATTCTAGGTACTCGATTAAAACCCATTAAAATAATCATACACCTTTACAATAAGGAAGTTTTGAAATTGACTGTTATTTTTTTTATTTAATATATCAGATATGGTAGCTTTGATGAATTGAAGGATGTGGTGAAAACATTTCATAAAGCTGGAATCAAAGTGCTAGGAGATGCTGTTTTGAATCACCGCTGTGCACAACATCAGAACCATAATGGTATTTGGAACATATTTGGAGGTCGCCTCAATTGGGACGATCGTGCCGTTGTTGCTGATGATCCTCATTTTCAGGTATGTTTGTGAGGGGTGTGGATAAAACAGCTCAAGTGGTTGAGCTATGACAACAAAAGCAATGGAAAGTTCCTTTTGTTCTATTCTAGCTTACATAATATGATACTGTTGTCTTTCTAGGTAAATTTGATTTATGTATATATATGGGTCATATCAAGTGAGCGGTGAGAGTATTAAATAATAACTATTAGATTTAAAGGAATGGTTGAGATGGAATATTTGTTTAATAAGTACGTTTCCTTTTATTTATCTCCCCTCATGTGTTACTTAACTTCATCTAATTTCTCTCGTTTCACATCTCGCGATACGAGTTCTGAAAATAAAAAACGTGAGTTTTTTTAATGAAAAAATGGAAGAAAGAAAGGAGCTACGAAGATTTTTTTTTAAGGAACAAAAAGGAAATAATAATTAAAACCAACCTCAAAAGTACAAGAAATATTGAGGGAGAAAAAAGAACTGTTATTCAGCAACACTTATGCAGTACACAGAAGCACAAGATCCCTTCCCAAGCTGTTGCAACAATTAACAATACATACTTGAAACAAGACAAAAAAGAAAAAAAGGACAGATTTCCTGATATCCTTGCATCATGAAGATTTCTTAGTAACACCTAGAACCTTCAACAATGAGAAACCACAGATTTACTACTACTAGATAATAATTTGTTTTTAGAAAAAAAGAATTTGCACAAACCAATTGTTTCCTCGCGTTAATCGAATGCCACCTCCCGCTTTAATCTCACGTCTCTTGAAATTAGAACTCCAGTAAAAAAAAAAACTGGAAGAAAGGAGGAGTATAGCTTGAGAGAGAATATGGAGAAAACTAGTGCTAGCAATAAATGCAAAACTTACATGCACACGTAGATAAGAAAACGATATAGGAGGTGCAGTTTTAAAGAGAGAAAGAGATCCCAACCGTTCCTTCAAATCTAATGGTTATTAATTATTTAATACTCTCACATCTCACAATAAGACATCCTCTCACTTGATATGACCCCTATGTGTATATATATATATTGGTTTTAAAGAGCATAGCGGCGGAATTCATACAAACTAAATGTAGAGAAAAAGGGGTATCCTTGGGTCAAACCCGCACCCGAGCATATCAAATGTCTCTGCAGCTACCATATGAGCTGTACTTACGGGACAAATTTGATATCTATATATATATTGGTACTTGATATTCTTTCTTTGATATACAGGGGAGGGGAAACAAGAGTAGCGGAGATAATTTCCATGCGGCTCCAAACATTGATCATTCACAGGACTTTGTGAGAAAAGATCTTACAGAATGGTTATGCTGGTTAAGGTTTTCATTCCAAATCCTCATTTTAAATTTCAATAGCTTACTATTAGCTAAAAAATGTGTGAAAATTTTGTGTCAATGGAAATTATATCCAATCAGTTTATTAGTAGTTCATACATTACATTGATACTGTAGGGGCTATTTGCTTTGTGAAAACTTTTCCTGGTTTTTTCAGGGAAGAAATTGGGTATGATGGGTGGAGGCTTGACTTTATCAGAGGATTTTGGGGTGGTTATGTAAAGGACTACATGGACGCTACTGAACCGTACTTCGCTGTGGGAGAGTATTGGGATTCCCTCAGTTATACGTATGGTGAAATGGATCATAATCAAGATGCACACAGGCAGAGGATAGTTGACTGGATAAGTGCTGCCGGGGGTACTGCTGGTGCATTTGATGTTACAACCAAAGGGATTCTTCACTCTGTAAGCACTCACCTCGATGGTTTCAATAACTTCTCTTCAAATTTACTTTTCATGTGTAGAAATGTTCTAGGCGAATTACACGAAAGGAAAATTTGACTAAGCTGCTTCTTTTAAATTTAATCTCCGCAACCTTGATGACTTTTCATTTGAACTTTTTTCCTTTTTAGGCGTTGGATAGATGTGAATATTGGCGCTTGTCAGATCAGAAGGGAAAGCCACCCGGCGTTCTTGGATGGTGGCCATCTCGTGCTGTTACTTTTATAGAAAATCATGACACTGGTTCTACACAGGTTTGAACTTCCACTTTCAAAAATAGCTTGGTAAATTTGATCTCACTAGTAAAATCGGAGATTCCAATTTGATAGGTTTTTGTTTCTTTATAATATGCATATGTAGATCCATAGTAGTGTAATTAATTAGAAACACTTGCAAGAGTTTTATGTATATTTTATGCATATAAAAGTAATGGTTGAAAGGATTTATGTTTTTATTCACTCGTATAAGTATTCATTGGATAAGCATAATATAATTAAGCTAAGTTTAGAACTAAAACCATTGAATTTATTTGGTTATACTGTTTTGATGTGCAAACTATCATCAATTTTCTTTCATATTTTCTCTTGAAGGGTCACTGGCGATTTCCCCACGGAAAAGAAATGCAAGGATATGCATACACTCTTACTCACCCAGGAACTCCATCGGTGTTCTTTGACCATATTTTCTCTCACTATAAAACTGAAATAGCGGCACTTATCTCTATAAGGAAACGGAACGGGATCAACTGCAGGAGCACGGTGAGTATCGGAACTTTATATTATAAACTACTTAGTATTGTGTAGGCGGATATTTTCGGGTTGGATGATGATAAGCTTCTTCTATGAATGTCAATGTGATTGAAACTGAATTAAAACTGAAATATCACTGTATTTTTACTGATATTTCTATTGAAGCACTGGAAATTCTAATCATAACATGGATGAAATTATGAAAACAATGATGTTTGGACAACAAAATGAAAATATCTCTACTTGCAACATTACCTAAGAATCCATGTTTTTGGTGCTGGGAGTTAAAACATGAACAACATAAATATTTTTTTTCCTTGGTGTTATGGAACCATACCTGTTTGGTTTGAGAAAACATTTTCCGTTTTCTTTATCTCACTTTTATTTACAAAATTGCCTCGTTTTCTTTGAGAGTCCCACATTTATATAGAGTGGTACTTCTTCACCTTATAAATAGGTGAGTTAGGCCTAATCCAAATTTTAAGATAATATCAGAATCTATCAAAGATCGGTTGAGCCATATGCTATTAGGTCATGCAGCTCACACTCTAGATGTCTAGTCTTGAGCGTGAAGGGTGTGTTAAGTGTCCTGCATTGGATGAAATATGACCTAAAATAGTGTTTATAAGTGGAAGACATCTCCCACCTTACAAGACGATTTTGTAGAATTGAGTTAGGTTTAACCTAAATTTTAAGATCTTCAATATACTTCCTATTTTCAGTATTTATAAACGAAACTGCAAAAACAACATTTTCTGGTTTTCATTGTTTCCTGTTTAGATAGGTAGATGAAAAAATTGAAAACAAGGTGATACCTTGGCAATTAAATAATATAAACAGAAAATATTTTCTGATACCAAACAGACCCCTAGGGTTTGATTTGATGTTTTTCACAATCAAACTCTGAAAATGTTGGCCATTATTTGTGCAACTTATGTAATGTATAAACATAGATACTATTGGAGAACTAACCTTTCTCTCCTGGTGTTAAAGGTTCAAATTTCCAAGGCAGATAGGGATGTTTATGCTGCTATCATTGACGAAAAAGTCGCAATGAAGATTGGTCCTGGTCATTTTGAACCACCTAGTGGTTCCCAAAACTGGTCATCAGCTTGGGAGGGAAGAGACTATAAGATTTGGGAGGCATCATAATATATTAATTAATTTGTATCTTATACGTATATATATATACACATTTGTTTGTTTGTTTATTTGGATGATGGTGTTAGGTGCGACAAACTACAATTTAAGCGAGTTTGCGGCACAGAAGCATCATTACAAAGAAGGATGCAGATGGTTCATTTCAGCTAAAGTCTGGTTCATCTGAAACTAGATTCAAATCAATAATTGAGATTGAGTTGTTGTATCGTTTTTACTATTTGTATTGTATTTAAGATTGCTACAAGAATGTATTCAACAATTGGCACTTATAGTATATAGCCATCATCTTTTGAAGTAATGGATTTATCTTAGAAATGATTGTCTATACTCGTTGGAGGAGTGTTGGCTTCGTATTTGTTAACACTCTTTTGAAGACAGACTCTTCTATTGATTGAAAAATACATGTCTATTATTAAGTTTTTATTTATTTTGGTGAGGAATCTCTCTCTTTATAAACTCTAGTAGGGGTAAAGGTGTTTAGCTAAATATAAAATAATAAATATAAAATAATAGTGATTTAAACTTTTAAATTGACTTTTAAACCTTGTAATTGAAAAAACCAGATCATACCTTAAAATTAGAGCTTTGTTCAGTAATAGAATGAACTTGGACTTAACATTTTCAATGTAGGTCAAGGTGGATGCTCATCTAATTTTTTATTGTTTATTTTTACATAATCCTAACTTCTAATAGTGTAAAATGTAATATCTAATCTTAACTTCTAGTAGTGTATTGTGGGCGGATGAGCAAAATTATTTTTATCTTTTGCACGAGCGCCACCCCAAATTTTTTTGTACGTGTATATATACGTAATAGTGTAATACATATATATTATTATTTTAGAGAAATGATATTGGAACACAAATTCAAACACAAATCATATGGGCCCCACACATTCTCTCACTTTATTAAATTTCCTCCATTTTTTTACTTTCCCCTTTTTTTTTTACTTTTCCCCCTTTTTTTACTTTCTCTTTTTTGTCTCTCTCTTTTTTCAGATTTTGTTTTGGTCTTCCTCTACAAAAATAAACACATTCATCTTCCATTTCCTCATTTTTCCATTTACAAAATTTGAACCTGATCATACTCACGAGACAAGTCCTACAAAAGCAAGGTTGTTCAAAGCTAACAAGAAAATGAATTTGCATGTAAAGAGAACAATACAAATCAATGATGATGCATGAGTGAGGATCAACAAGACATTTCAATCTCTTGTTAAATATGCAGGAGAACATGAAACCCGATTTATATCAATTTTTTATATGACATTTTGTTGCAACAAACAGTCAAGTAAATGGATTGTAGGATAATCATGTATGTGTTTATCATATTTGTCACTTTTTTGTCATTAATGGATTTTAACAGAATGTTTGGTCATTTTTATCAGACAAAATATAAATCGGGTTAATGGCGTAAATGAACATGGTTAATGTTGTGAACAACTTGGTTAATGAATTTGAACTGAAAACTTGGGCATTCGAATCAAACAAGATATAAATCTGGTTAATGATTTAAAACAATATTGTTAATTCCTTGCACAAATTGGTTAATAGATTTTAACAGAATGTTTGAACATGGTTAATGTTGTGAATAACTTGGTTAATGAATTTGAACTGAAAACTTGGGCATTCTAATCAAACAAGATATAAATCTGGTTAATGATTTAAAACAATATTGTTAATTCCTTGCACAACTTGGTTAATAGATTTTAACAAAATGTTTGGTCATTTTTATCAGACAAAATATAAATTGGGTTAATGGCATAAATGAACATGGTTAATGTTGTGAACAACGTGGTTAATGAATTTGAACTGAAAACTTGGGCATTCTAATCAAACAAGATATAAATCTGGTTAATGATTTAAAACAATATTGTTAGTTCATTGCACAACTTGGTTAATAGATTTTAACTTTGGTCATTTTTATTAGACAAAATATAAATCGGGTTCGGTCGAGAGATAAATAAACACAACAAGAAAACAAGGTTTTTTTGAGGGCCAAAAGCCCTCACAAAGGGGAAGAAGCAGCCACAAAAAGCTGGTCATAAAGTTTTGTGAGGGCTTTTGCAGCCACAAAGTGTGTGAAACAGGTTGACATTTGTGAGGGCTTTTGCAGCCATAAAATGCTGCATTTGTAAGGGTCTTTGCAGCCACAAAAAACTGTCTTTGTGAGGGCATAGGCCGCCACAAAGGACAGACTGACTTTTTCAGATTGAAACTTTGTGAGGGCCTAGGCCGCCACAAACACCAAGCTGATTATAAAAAATATATTTTGTGAGGGCTTAGACCGCCACAGACTATTACGTATTTATAAAATTAATTTTTCAATTCAAAATTAATAGTTTATTATAATATTATATATAATAAATTAATATTAATATAATATTAAAAATTAAATTTCAATCATAATTAAATTATAATTAAATTTAAATTATAATTAAAATATAATTAAATTAAAATTTAAATTAAATTTAAAATATAGTATAATTATAAATTAAATTTAATATATAATACACTAATCTTAATATAATTAAAAATTTAAAATAAAATATTTAAATTAAAAATAAAGATTAATAATTAAATTAAAGATTAATTTAAATAATAAAATATTAATAATAAAATATTTAAATTATTAATAATAAAATATTTAAATTATTAATAATTAATATCATCAATTTTAATAATGTTTTTTTTAAAATCAATAAATTTGGCATATATGTTAATTAGGGGATTATATATTAATTAATTTGCAAATAATATAATAAATTATTAATCAAGACTATATCATTATACAAACCTATATAAAATTTTAAGTGATGTTTTTTTTAATAATCAAGACTTATTTATAATAAAAAATAATAATATCATCAATTTTAATAATGTTTTTTTAAATAATAAT
Source organism: Cicer bijugum (assembly GCA_037974875.1). Lineage (NCBI taxonomy): Eukaryota > Viridiplantae > Streptophyta > Magnoliopsida > Fabales > Fabaceae > Cicer > Cicer bijugum. Next base: position 7,147,628 of record JBBPBT010000623.1, read on the forward strand.
TATATTAAAATCAATATATTTAATTTTAACCGTGTTTGAAACTTTTATTTATCATATATTATGTAAACAACATCATTCCTATGTTTTTAAAAATAAATTTATAAAACTAATCTAAATATATATATTACTAATCTATATTTTAAAAATAATATATATATATATATATATATATATATTTACTAATTTAAATTTAAAATATATAAAATACTAACTTGATGCCGAGTAGCCTATGACTTGAAGCTTTCACTCACGTACGATGCTTGCAAGTCTTCGAAATAATTAACAACCACTGTAAAAAAAAATTCAATAATATTAATTACTTATATCAAATTAAAAAATAAAATTATAAAACTACATATATAATATAATTTATACTTACCAAAATTAAATCTAGCTTGATGAAATATGTTGTGTAGAGAGAAGGTGGAGAAAATAGTTAGAAGGAGGTTTTAGAGAGAAGTTGGATGTGAAAAAAATGAAGGAGGAGTGGAGAAATATATATAGGGTATGCTTGACTCTTTGTGGTGGCCTGGGCGGCCAGAAAAGTCAAGTTCCTTTGTGGTGGTCACTTCAGTCCTTGACGGATTTGACCCTCACAAAATTGATTTTTTGTGGCTGTAAAAGCCCTCACAAAATCTTTAAAAATTTAACTGTATTTTGTGACTGCCTAAGCACTCACAAAATCACAACCAATTTCAATTTTGGCGCTTTTTCGGTCACTAATTTGTGAGGGTTTTATTCGACCACAAAATATTTATAATGTTGACCACAAAATAGTGTTTTTCTTGTAGTGAAAGTCTTTAAGAATCAATCCAACCAAAATTTGTATTTGAGTTATTTTGAACAATTTGTCTTTAACTAAACATCATTAATAATTGAGTTCCCTGTAATTGTAGTCCCATTATAATAATAATAGATACAATCATTTGTTATACTAGGATTAATTAACATTATGGAATAGAATATAGTTGACATTCATTTGTTTTACTAGGATAAATATTAACTGTTTCTTTGGGGCATCTAACGGACATTCAAGACTTAAAGTGAAGATGCATAGTTTAGGATTACAAAAAAGGAAAAACATCAATTGCATGGAAAAACCATGATTAAGCAACGAGTACAAAAGCCTTTGTACTTTTAGAGTTTTTATTTAATCCATTGTTGACTAGTACGGAACTTCATAACTCCATACTTGCATTTTACAACAATAGCAATATACAAATAGAAAAAAAATACCATCCAATGATAAAATTTTTCATAGATGTGAAAATTGAATTTATATATTATAGTAAAGTGTAATTAGTGTTATAATGTTAAATTTTAGTGGCAAGTAATTTATTATCACCATTATTGCCACCATAATACAATGTTGATGCTAAACCATCTACAATAATCAATTATCATTTTTTTCACATTGATTTTTGGCGAATACTAATGTTTTCCTTAAAGAATAAGAAAATAAATCCTGGTGATTTTACATAATGCAAAATTTATGTCTATATAATTCTTTATATTCTGACTGTTTTTTTTAAAAAAAATCCTTCCGTTAAAAAAAAAACAAAATTGTTTACTTGAAAATTTTAACATATGAGAGTCATTAAATGCTATTTTGTAAAATAAAGTCTATAGTACGTAAACAATTGAATTTTAGCATGTGGCCACAAAACGTTAATTTATAATTCCTTGTCACAAGTAGGAACAAGTCCATTTTATTTACATGTAAAACTTAACAATTTTTAAATTAATAGGCTAACAAAGATTGCCCATCTTTTAATGGCTATGAAAAGCAATTGCAAATCGTAATTACAAGTGTTTCATATAAATAGAATATGCTGAAAGCAAATTATTCAATGCAAGTTATTATGGCCACAAAAAATATTGGTCAATTTTCAAACGCAAAAAACCCGTTCCTCTAGCCTAATATTACTCCAACATGACCCAAAATTAGCTTATGACACATTTGATTTTCAAGTATAAAAACTGGTGAAACGTTGATAACTCAATCGGGAATCAATTTACTTCATTCTTTCATTTGTGTCCCCAATAACAAGTGTTTTTTTTCATTTTGTTGGCCTGGGGTTAACTTCAATAATATTTGGAGTTGAAACCTTTGGTCAACAAAAAAAAAAAAAAAAAACAATAATACAATGGCAAGATCACTTGATATTGTCCTTTTTTTACTTTGTTTGGCAGTTCTCACTCCTTCATTAAATGGCAATCCATTAGAGAAAAATGAGTATTGGGAAGAACATGTACCTGAGTTTGATTCATATTGGCAAGAAAGAGCTAAAGTTGCTAAAGAAGTCAATCATGCTGCTTATTTTGTTGATCCTTATGCAGTTTCTGGCAACTTTACAGCTACTGTTAGCGAGTAAGAATTTTGCTATTTACACTCTCCTATTTCATATTCATCCCACATTCAATTTCATAAGATATACATAGTGTAAAACATCTTATTTGAATCTCCCACAACAATTTCATACTGCAACTACTGTTGTAGGAGATTCAAATACGTAAATCATTTATTACAAATGAATCATTTTTAAATCACTTTTGATCTATATTAGCTTCATATGAAAATTAAAAATTTGTTTGATTTTTGAAAAAATAGAGTCATAGCTGCAAAGAATGCTAGAAGGAGCTTGAAGGGAAACAAGAATGGAGAATGCATGGCTACAAATCCCATTGACAGATGCTGGAGGTGTGACCCAAATTGGGCTAACAACCGTCAGAAGCTTGCAGACTGTGTTCAAGGATTCGGCCGTAACACCCGCGGTGGTAAAGGCGGTCCAATCTACGTTGTCACCGATCCTTCCGACAACGAATTGTTGGACCCAAAACCAGGTACTCTTCGTCATGCCGTTACACGTAACGGTCCTCTTTGGATCACATTCGCTCGTAGCATGCTCATCACACTCCAACAAGAGCTTATTATGTCTAGTGACAAAACCATTGATGGTAGAGGTGTTGAAGTTTACATTGCCAATGGTGCTGGTATCACTGTTCAATTTGTTAAGAATATTATCATCCATGGTATTAAGATTTACAACATTAAAGTTAAGGAAGGTGGTATGATTAGAGATTCTGAGTCTCATTATGGTTTTAGAACCAAGAGTGATGGTGATGGTATTTCCATTTTTGGTGCTAGTAATGTTTGGATTGATCATGTTTCCATGAGAAACTGTACCGATGGTTTGATTGATGCTATCATGGGTTCAACCGCTATTACCATCTCCAACAGTCATTTCACTGACCATAATGAGGTACATTTTTTCAAGCTCTGTCCAATTTTCAATTCTGGCATATTCATCTGCCAAAATTGAATTATTGGATTTAGCGATATCACCTCCTCTATTTATTTTCCACTTACACAAATTGGATTTATGTATATAGGTGATGCTTTTTGGTGCTAGTGATGACTATTCTGATGATAAGATCATGCAAATCACATTGGCATTCAACCACTTTGGAAAGAGATTAGTCCAAAGAATGCCTAGGGCTAGATATGGTTTCATCCATGTTGTTAATAACGATTACACTCACTGGGAAATGTACGCCATGGGAGGTAGCCAGAACCCTACCATCATTAGCGAGGGTAACAGGTTTATTGGACCAGACAACGTAATGGTTAACGGAAATCAATTGAATCTTAAAGAGGTATATAATATTTCATATTGGCTGTGTATAATAATTAAACTCTGTATAATTATTTTATTTTTTGTTTTTGCGTATTGAAGGTGACAAAGAGGGAATACACCGACGAGAGTGTGTGGAAAAGCTGGCAATGGAGATCAATCAATGATGAGTTTTTGAATGGAGCATACTTTGTACAATCTGGACCAGAGCTAAAAAACAGACCATTTTCAAAGAAAGACATGATCACAGCTAAGCCAGGAAGTTATGTTGGAAGACTTACCCGATATTCTGGAAACCTACAATGTCGTGTGGGTAAACCTTGTTAGTGTTTTGGTCATTTGTATTCCTGTCACTTCTACTCATTGCTACAAATGTGGCATTTGGCAAAGGAGATAAAGAGGACCAATATGGAGGGTCTCATATACATATATATAAGCATAGAGTTTGCCTAATAGTTTTTTTTTCTTGTCTACTTTTCCTTCAATTTTCTTAGGGAAAAGATTGTTCAAGAAAATCTTTATTTCAAAATGCCATAAAAGTACAAGGAAAGGGGTGTTACATTACTGCCAATAAAATTCGTTCAATTCTTTTTGTTATTTTGTCCAATATTTTTCTTCTTCTTATTTTACAGCATTATCTACAAAATATAATATCAATCTATCATCATAATATTGTAATCTTAAAGACAATATACACAAAAAATTAATTATGCTTCGCGATTTCGTGATAACCTAAAAAACTGATCGACGATAAGATGTTTTTGATTTAGTTTTTTTCTTTGCTAATACACTTTTTATTATTCAATAAAGTGTTATTACAAAAAATATGATATATACTACTTAGGCACATCGAATGTACTAGGAATGTTATAGTAATACTTTTCAATACTCTCTTCATTATTGAATAAAAATTAATTATGTGATCTAACAAATTATCTAGATCGATCTCCCTGTATAATTGTATAAACAAAATTATTAACAATATAAGGAAAACTCCAATCTATTACATCACCATATTTGAAATAGATTTTTGTATACACTTCCAAAGATTGCAACACCAATCTTTAATTGAGTGTTTGGTAAAATTAGTTTAAAA
>JBBPBT010000623.1:7152963-7171941 GCA_037974875.1 Cicer bijugum
ATTATAATAAATAAATTATTTTAAAAATATTTACTTTAATTGATTATTTATTAAAATTATTTTAAATTTTAAACTATATAAATTATTTTAAATTTTATAATTATTCATTTTAAATTATAAAGAGTACAAAGAATTAGCTTAATTGCAATTCTATCTATTTTCATCAATTTACGAAATCAATTTCTGTATTTTAAAATTTGTTGTCATCTTAAATATTTTTTAATTAAAAAAAATAATATTTAACCTACTTTAAATAATGTGACATATAATTTCATGATAAAAAATCATATAATATATGATGTGATATTACGAGAAATTTGTGGTATATCTACATATGTGTCTAGTGACGGTTGTTACAACTGTGTCTATAAATGTAATATACCTATAGATATCGAAAGAACCTTGGAAATAAATGTGATGATATACCTAGAGATATCTAATGAATCGTGGGTATAGGTACTTTGAAGTCTTTTGCGCAATTGTTTCTCAAATAACCAATAAATCTCTAATCTCATTATTCAAATCTCTCAAATGCTCCACCTGCGAACCCCTATATCCGCAATTAATTAACCTTCTTCCGACAACAACATTCATCTACAACCTCTAATCTCATATGTGAGCAAATCATTCACGAAACCTATATTTTGTTGCAACCTCATTTTGACCCCAACCTATCTTTTTAGCTTCATCTATGTTGAAGATAAAATTGTATAAAACAACTTGATAGAACTCAATTTCTTATTTATTGACAGTTATACACATAGTGTATTTTATAATATTGATTCAATGTTTACAATGAGAGGAAGGAAGCTTATATACATTCAACAAGTTTAGTCAGTTATCAGTTAGTAATCAATAACAAACTTTTGTAATTGCTAACTGAATTGTTTACAAAGTATATTACTCTTATATTCCCCCCTCAAGCTCAAGGAGGTTGACTAAAGGCAAACACCTTGAGTTGGTTGGATGAAATTGGTTTGGTGAATGAATCAAAAAGTTGTAGGGAAACTGGAACATGTTGAACCAATAGTTGTTTGGCAATGACTTTTTCTCGAACAAAATATATATCAAACTGCATGCGTGAATATGTGAGTAGTGTTAGTCTAAAACTACTCTAATGCATCTCTCAAACTATCTTCATTTTGTTATTAAAACTTAAATCTTATTCTGCTATGAAAACCTAAATTGAGGCAAAAGGAAAGACGAGAAAGAGAAGAGCATTGAAGGCCCCTTTCAAGATGTGAAAGACCAAGAAAAGAAGGGGAGTGGAAGAACATCAAGGGATAAATGGTACAATTGCTCGCTCTTGCTTTTGCAATAAAGGAAAAAGGGAGAAAAAAAGGGATTGACGGAAAAAGTGCACGACAGTTTTTTTAAAGAGGAATTTAACTGCAACCCGTTTGATTTAATCCAATTGTCATTATTTGATGTTCGGCCCTCACAATGATACTTCATCTAATTTGATAATACACTGAGGTTCAATAGAATTTATGTCTTCCACATATCACATAATTCCACTTCATTTTATGATAAGACGTGATAGAATGAACAGCTCTCATTAAATGTTAATGTAAAAATATTTTATATTAATAATGTATATTCATTAAACTCAAAAATAATATATATAGTAAATTAGAAAAATTATCATCATCATGATAAAAAAATGATAAAATTACCTAATTATAGGATATTTTATAATAAAATAAAAATATATACACCCTTTGACCAAAAATAAATAAATAAACGGTTTGATTTTAAATATTACAAAAACACTTAAAATTAGTCCAAATTTAGACCAAATATATGTGAATTTTTGGTAATTTTTAAAATATGAAGTACTCCCCCAATATCATAAAATAAAATAAAAAAATTACCTCAGACTTTATAAAAATAGTTCATCTTTCAAAGTAATAAAAATAATAATGACATTTTCTACATTTTCCATCTTGGTGGTAACTTATTCAACGAAAATAAAAAAATTATTAAAAATATAAAATCAAAATTAGTTAAATTATTTTAGAGATGATAAAATTAAATATAACAAAGTAACTAATTAAATTTTAGACCATAAAACATGACTTTTCTGTTGACTACATACTAACTAGTATTGTGAGTATGGTCAAAAAAGTATTTAGAAGTATATGTTAATAAAATATCCAATTATTTATTTTAAAAATTAACTTATGTACGTATACTTATTTATGAATTTCACATAGAAAAAACAAATCAATCAATCAAACTATCGAAGTAGATTCAAGTGTGCAATGCGTGATTGTTGTGCACCATTAAGAAATAGCCAATTAAGTTTTTCACACTTTAATTGTATTAAATAAATCATACAATCATAAGACGTGATTTTTCTTGAGAATTATCCATATAAGAAATTAACAAAGATGCATGCATGATTGTTGAGCACCATTAAAGATATCCAATTAAGTTTTCAACACTTTAATTGCATTAATTCACGAATCAAAATATGTGATTTTTGATGGATATCATTATTCATTAATTTAATCAAAAAATTATTATTCATTAATTAATTTCCCCACACACAATCCAACTCAATTCACAAACCATATATGGATCTTCATCACACAAATCTACATAATTTCATCTCTTAATTATCACGTGCACAAAAATTTTAAAAAATAAAAAAAATGCATTATTCAATAAAAAAAAAAACTAAAGAACAAAAACTCATTTATGATTAATATTAATAATCACAAAAAAACAAAATACAACAAAGACAATGTCAGATTCAAATCACTGACTCAAGGATACAAAATATGAAAGTATATGGTCACAAAACAAAAAAATAATACAATTAATTTTTTAATGTTGAGAGTAAACTAGACCAAACCATCTACCGTACATTTGGATCCACCCACCAAGATGAATGAAATTGTTATAAACACATAGATCTAAAACGGGTTCAGATCAATGTGTTCAGAAAAAACCGGTGTAACAGCAAAGAGTTTCTTTCTAGCAAGACATCGAGGGCGGTTAAAGAAAGTGGCATCAAAGCAAGGAACGAGATTATCCAAATTTTGCGGTGTTGGTGGTGAAGAGGAAATAGGAGATGTTGGTGAGAATGATAATAATAAGTTCATTTGGTTTTGAAGCCTCTTATTATTGGATTTACTCTTCTTGAAATCCCTAAGTTTATTAGCAAGAGCACCTGGCTTTAGATAACGACGTGGGGATGGATATGACTTTGGTTTTGGGGATTCTCTCATTGTCATGGTTGAGAAGTGAGAAAGAGAAAGAGAAAGAGAAATAGAAAGAGAAAAGAGAGAGAATGATGTGAATGAATAGATGTGTGTTTTGTGAGTGTGAGGGCAGAGATAGAAGAAGGGTTTTATAAAAGAACAGTGTTGTATGTTAATTAAATTGCGGGAAGCAACGGTACGTTTTGGCGGAGGGAGAATATTATTATTATTATTACTACGTACACGTGCTCATCACGGACTTTACATTCATGGCTAAATCTTTTTTTAATTTATTATGAATAAATCTTTGTTAACAACACGAGGTGTGATAATGTAATATTGTAAATGCTCACTAGATACTTTTTTATTAAATATATGTAATTAAATTTTTGTAGAGTTTTTCAAGGGTTAGTTAAGGAATTTATCTCTCATGCATGTATAAAATAAATAGTGTAATGGTAGTGCACACTAAAAGAAAACATGCGTTATTAATTTTATAACTTTTAATAAATTGAAATTATAATTATGAAATTAAATGATAAAGTCGAAGTTATATTTTTTCTGTAAAATAAAATGGTTTAAAGTATGTGAAAGTCTTGAACAATAAAAAATGAGAAATACAATAAATTAGTCGATAATTTCATAGAGTGTTCTCAAATAAGTTCATGAAATTAATAATATTTTAAAGGTTTATGAATTTATTAAACTATTTTGATAATCTTTATATTTAACCATTTACTATTGATTATGTTATTTATTTTAATAATTTACTATAGATTTAGTCTCTATAATTAACTACTTACTATCAATTTAGTTCCTAATATGCTTTCACAAAGATTAATAGAGTAAAATTTGACATAATAACAGATCCTTTTGAAATATTCATAAACTTAGGGACTTATTCGAGAGCGTCTTATAAAGTTAATGATAAATTTGGTAGTTTATTCAAGAAAAGGTAGAACAAACAACAAATTTATCCTGTCTCTCTGAGACATTTGATAAAATTGAAATACATAGAAGATTAGCATGCCTCTACACAAAGATTACATGTACAAATCGAGAAATGATAAAAAAAAATTCTTTAAAAAAAAACAACAAACCTAACCAATTGGGATACATCAAATTTAAAGTTTTATGGGTTCTTATTAGGGTTATTAAGGACACATCTGATTTGAAATGGACAAGTTAAAGATGATGATGTGGCACATAGGTTTTCCCCAACATCATATAAACGGATAAACATAAGTAACAAATAAAGATCCTAGTTGGACCAATGTACTTCTACCGTTATGCATATCGAGGAACTAATTCGAGTAAAATATGAATCTCCATCTATCTCAGCCACCCATATATGCAAAGTGCACACCCAACATTTCAATGACCTCAACAACCTTCTAAGGTGTAATAGCAACAAATATGAGTACACTAAAGTTCAAAGCTACGTACTATAAATAGTGGCATGAAGATCAAAGTACCAGAACTAGGTTCACAACTTCAATTTTGGTAATCACTCTCCATGTGTTCACATATTAAATCTAGAATCTCAAACGGGAGATGGCACAAGACGAGGAGAAAGATCGCAAATGAATTGAGTTCAGACAATGAAATAGATCATTTAGTCAAATTAGATTCCAAGAGTGGGATGTTATCTTCGAGAACATCCATGAGGAGAAGATAAAAAGAGACATGACTCAGTTTCCTATTCATAGACAAGATCAATGATGAATCAGTCCCAAAGTAGTTACGACTACCAACAATTGATGAGTATGATAGATGTAAGACCCGTAATTTTAAATCCTAAGTTATACAATTTTTAGGGTATTTTGATTTTAATTTCTTAGGCTGTTAGCCCAGTTGTTGGTATGAAGTGAGTTAAATGCCAAAAATATATTTTTGGAAATTGGATTAAAATTATTTGTCGAAGAATAATTTATTTAGGTTTCGAAGAATTTAATTCTGGGCGGTTTTGTTCAAAATATCTCAGGTTGCTGAAAATTGTATTTGACAATTGAGTTACGACGAGAGTAGATATTTTTATCAAAATAGTTTGAGATGTGAGTGAAGTGATGGATGTGATAGTTGTTAGATATTTATTTGTTTAGGTTTAATTATTATATATATATATTATATTATTATTATTAGTAATACATATGTATATAAGTAAAGAAAAGGAAAGAAAGAAAATGAAAAGAAAAGAAATAGAAAGGAAGGAAAAAGGAAGAAAGGAAAAGAGAAGGAAATAAAGAAAAAACATTTCCCTTCTTCTTCCTCTGCCCGCGCTCACCTCTCCTTCTCCCTTTTTCTTCATTTGTTGGTTTTGCTTCCTTTTTCGTTCTTTAAGCTCGAGAATTGAAACCCAAGGATTAGTGGATAAGAGATCAAGGTTTTCTCAGCTCCATACTTCCTCGTTGATTAGAAAACGAAGAAAAACGGTATTAGGGATTTCAAAACCGTCAAACACAAACCTCCCCGTTTCATCTAGATCTAAGCCTCCTTTCAAGAATTGATAGAAGGGAAGGTTGCTCACCTCCGTGCTACGGTGCTAGTGGACCAACTTTGAAAGCGGCATTGCAAGCGGAAAATTTACCGGATTTACTCACGGTGCCGTAATCGCACGTTAAAGCTAATGTGAAGGTAAGAGCTCCTTCCAAACTTTTAGTTTGCATTTAGGGCCTTATCTGTGGTTGTGTGGAAAAGAATTTTGTTAGGATTGGAGTATTGATTTGGGGAAAATGTATCTAAGGCTTTATGGGTAAAATCTTAGAGTTAGGTTTTGGTTATATTGATGAATGTTTCGTGGAAAATGAATTTAAACTCATTTATGTATGATTTTAAGTAAATGAAACTTGTTTGTTTGAGTGGTGGATTGTGTTGATTTGTGTTCGTTGTTTTTGACGTGTTCTTAATTGATACTGATGAAATTTGAGATGTGTTTTGTGTGGTTTGTGTGGAAAAATAATTTGGTGTGAATTATGGATTGAATGTGAAAGTATGTTTGAGTTTGTTTTGTGTGGAATTTGAAAACCATTAAGTTAAACGAGTATTAAGAATGAGGAATTTCTTAATGTCTTGTTTACTTAATGTGAGTTTGTGAAAATCGTTTAAGTTAAATGAGTATTAAGAATGGGGAATCTCTTAATGACTTATTTACTTAATGTTGTCGTGAAAACGATTTTGGTGGGGAAAATGATTTGATGTGTTTTGGGTGGGAATTGTGGGTTGAATTTGATAATGTATTTGAGTTCGTTTTGTGTCGAATTTGAAAACCATTAAGTTAAATGAGTATTAAGAATGGGGAATCTCTTAATGTCTTGTTTACTTAATGTGTGTTTGGAAAATCGTTTAAGTTAAATGAGAATTAAGAATGAGGAATCTCTTAATGTCTCGTTTACTTAATGTTGTTTTGAAAATCGTTTAAGTTAATTGGGCGTTAAGAATGAGGAATCTCTTAATGTCTTAGTTACTTAATGTTTTTTGAAAATCGTTTAAGTTAACTGAGCGTTAAGAATGGGGAATCTCTTAATGTCTCGGTTACTTAATGTTTGTTTTTGAAAATCGTTTCAGTTAAATGAGTATTAAGAATGGGGAATCTCTTAATGACTTGTTTATTGAATGTTTTGTTGTGGAAATCGTTTAAGTCAAAAGTATATTAAGAATGAGGAATCTCTTAATATGTCTGTTTGCTTAATGTTTTGGTGTGAAAATCGGTTAAGTAAATAAGTATTCAAAATGGGGAATATTTTAATATTTGCATTTACTTAACGATTGTTGTGAATGGAGTTAGTGTATGCTCGTGCATTTCATTTGGTAAATTGTGCTGACCCGTGATAGGTGGCACCTCGGTAAGTAGTACTTTGGCCTGTGATAGGCGGTACCCTTACGACTTACGCTTTTCTTTTGGTAAATCATGCTGACCCGTGATAGGTGGCACCTCGGTAAACAGTACTGACCCGTGATAGGTGGTATGTTTACGATTTACGCTTTTTAGTAAATCGTGTTGACTTGTGATAGGTGGCACCTCGGTAATTGGTACTTTGGCCTACGATAGACGATACAATTATAATTTACGGTCCTTCGAGGAGGGTTTTGGTTTGGAATTCTGAGTCCATGCATTTTGGCATATACGCATTGCATTAGGGTGCTTGGCACACGAGTCGTGTTTGATTCAAATTTATGACTGTGATGATATTACTAAGTGCTATGTTTTGGAACAGATTGTGTGTAGTGTGTTTGTTTCAAGTTTATGACTGAGTGTTTTGAACCTGAGATGTAATTGTAATTGTGTTGAATTTGCTAAGTGCTACGTATTGATTATCGTGTGTAAGTGTGATGGATGGTAAAACTATTTCGAAACCCAATTGTCGTGGTGTTTGTGTGGAAACTGCTAAGTGTTAAGATTTGGAGTTGTGTTTGAATATGATTGAGTTAGTTTATGTATTTTTGGAAGAATTGACAGGGAAATCGATTTACCCAATCGATTTGGTAATGTGTTTTTCAAAACCGCTTACGAAATCAATTTAGCAAATCGATTGGATTCATTCCAAGGGCTCTGTCCTTCACGAAATCGATTTGTCTAATCGATTGGCCAATACAGGGGCTCAGTCTTTCACGAAATCGATTGTCTCAATCGATTGATGTAAGTTCAGAGTTCAATTTTCACTAAAAACTTTTAGGAAATCGATTTGCCCAATCGATTGGCTCTGTGGAAAATCTGATTTTGAGTTAGATAATTGATTGCTCAATTGATTTATCAATGTTTTGTTCAGTTATGTATTACTTGATGGATTGAGAACTCTATTTGATTTCATTTACATTTGGCAAGCATTATATGAACTTTTCGCATATGGAAAATCCTTTTAAGGTGCATGCTTAGTTGAGAGGATATTTTGTCCATTTAAAAACTTAAATGTTATGTGTTAACTGTTAATTTCGGTTGGTGACCCTTTACAACTATTGTGGAAATCTGGGCTTTGCCCTCAGATGAGAGCCATGATGATCCTACCGGTTTGTACCCTACGGATGGGAATGTAGATGGGAATGCTTGATTGAAGCTACTTTAGAAGGATCTCACAGGGCGCGTGGAGATCACTCAGGGTGTTTAGTTGTTTTGTAAAGTGATCAGACTAGGTTGACACAGAGGGAACATATGTCTTTCTTTTGGGTTGCTTTTTTTTTTTTTTAAACTGGAAGACTATACCACTTTTGTTATGTCAATATTTTGAATTCATATTTTGAGAACTTTTTCCGTTGTTTGTAAATTATAATGACTTAATTATTTATCCAAAGGTGTTACCTTATTTATTTCTCTATTTTATTTTAATTTCTTTTGAAAAAAAAATACACCCTCACTTTGAAAAACGGAGTGTTACAATAGAAAACTAGATACACTAGAACGCTTATGACTGTTTGATGCCCTAAAGTGTAAAGTTTTCCCCTACACCTTAAAGAGAGATTCTCTCTTATAGGTTTAGAATGTCTCAATAGATATATCAAGTTATGGAAACAGTTGGTCGAAATATTAGTATCTAGTATTACGATGAGTCAAGTAACTCAAAAGAGCTCAACACGCTTGACCGACTTTAGAAACATGTCTAATGAAACCTTAGCCCGTTCATGGATTGATTCAATAATGAGATGACCCATATGAATAACTTATTTATAGCAGTAACATTACATGCAATGGTGGCATATATAAAACTAAGGCCGTTTTATGAATCATTTCCCAGAAGACATTTGGAGATTCTTAACGAACTTAAAAATTGAGCAGCTAGATACATCTTCATGGAAGAAATTACTAAGGCTACGTGAGGCGATTACGAAAGGTCCTCTTAACATGACTGAGATTAGGGTGGATAGAAGGAAAAAGGACGCAACGAAATAAAAAATGAGGAAATGAGGGATGAATATGAATTAAATTTGATCAATATAAAAATGAGGAAATTTTTAGGGATGAATATGAATCAAATTTGATCAATATGTCTGTCCAAAAAGAGTTTACTTTGAGTACCACATGATGCATGACCATTCTACTAATGATTTTCAGCATCTCAAGAAACGAAATAAAAAATTGATCTAAAAAGGACACCTAGAGAAGAATGTGGAGAAGAAGAAGTGATCTAAAAACTCAGAAAGGTCACAATCTCAGTGGTCTAGGATTCCTAAACCTTGAGAAAGTTGAGAAGTCCAGAAAAATGTGTATTAAGAATTATATACGAGAAAGAATAGCAACACCTCCATTGAGGTACATCAACTTCATTAAGGAGGATTTGCTAAAAGAATATCATCTAATAGTGCAAGAAAAAGACATATTTGAGCCTCAAGGTTTGTTTGTGCTCTTACTCAAGAAGGGAATGCATTTCCCAGCATCACTTTTTAAGAGAAAAATTATAAAGGAATAGATAAACACCAAGATGATCTAATAGTCTTCCTAGCAAGAAAGGAGAACTATAATGTAAAAATAAGCTTTTTAGACTAGGTAGCTCGACCAACGTCATATTCAAGTAAGCCTACAAAAAATAAGGTTTAGTCAAATATGCTCTCAAACTTTACAACATTACACTTCTCAAATTCTATAGAGACAATGCAAAGTCATGGGATTCATAAAAATCCTCATGACTTTTGTCGTAGACATTAGATCAAAATCAGTCAAAACAAAAATTGTTTGTGGTTGAAGGATAATCAACATACAACCTCATAATCGGAAGACCAATACTCAATGCACTTGGAGCTATCATATCAACTCCTCACTTGGCTATGAAATGCCTTTTAGAGAACTACAAAATAGCCATAATGCATATAGACCAAAAGACAGGTGATTTGTTGTCGCTCATGGAACAAATACGAATAATAAAAATGTAGCTTAGGACAACAACTCAAGTCGTCTCACATGGAGTTATGACAATATTAATCGAATTCAGAATCAATAAATAAATAAGTGATTTTGAATTTTCGATTTGGAACAGTTTGAGGAACGAATTACAATCACGTATATTGGAACGATTAATTCACTGGTTTGGAAATTTCAGACCTATCGTAGATTCTATCAACGAGTTCAATTTCTAATTGAGATTATATTCCTATTTGACTATAGAATTTATCAAACAAGCGTAAACGAGCCCTATATGAATTTAGTTCCATTGATTGGATTAAGCGTCACAATAAACAATGTATTATAGTTAACAAACACACGTCGTAAAACAACAATTAATTAATTTAAAAACTGAATTCATTCAAACCAAATTATCAACTTTTTTACATTTAATTTAAGCAATCAGAAAACAATATAATCAAGAAAAGGAATAGAATCATCAATAGGAAATTAATATTATAAAAAAAACCTCAAGGTTTTGAGAAATCCCGAAATAGTGGATTAATCCTAGAATTTAACTTTCCATTAGAAATCTACCAAGGAATGATTTTGTTCTATTTTTTCCCAAATAAGAAAACTCTCTGTTGTGGTATAAGTTTCCGACTCCCAAAACAACTTATCCCAACTTACTAAAAAGACCAAAATATATAGTACTCTTGGATCTAAAAGCTCTATGGCATAAAACAAATGGCTCAATACTAAATATTATCATGAATGCTCAGGTCACGAAATCAACAATTTTTACCAAGTAAAGTTCCGATTTAGGATTTTGATCCAACATAAAAGTTGTTACTTTGACTCTTAGATTAACAACACCTACTTGCATGCATCAATCCAATATCTATAGCTCAAGTTATGACCTATAAAGCAAACAAGAATCAATATGCAAACAATTACATTAAAACTTAATTATGATCCAAAGTTTATAAATATGCTAAGAAACTAATCTTAGGTTAAAAAGAACTTTCAAAATGTCACAATATAAAGCTAGAAACATTTGCTCAAATGCATTGATAAGTCATTAGGAAATGCTATGTCAACAACCTCAAAAAATATCGAAGATTCCCAAATCGAGACAAAAAAAAATCAATTTAACCAAAGGAATATGGATACGAGTGCAAATTCATAGCACTGGATCCAAGAGAAGACATAGAACAAATACCTCAAAATTTGGAAAAGTTAAAAGAAGTGGAGATTTTAGGTTCACAAAAGGTGACAAAGATCAACCTATAATTGAATGCGGAAAAAGAATCCACTTTAGTTCAAACCTTGAGAGAGAACTCATATCTATTTTCTTGGAGGTCGACCGACATGTCAAGCATCGATCCAAAGGTAGTTTTAAATTAGTTGGCTATTTATTGATCTCATTGTTTGATTGTTGGTTTAGAAAAAGAGAAGGATGGAAGAGGAAAAGAAGATCGCAATTAGAGAGGAAACATGATGACTCTTCATCGTATGCATATTTTTATTTTTTATTTTTTTTAGTCTTATGTATCTTTTATTATTTAGTTAATTTAAGGATTTATTTGATATTTTATTAATTTTATTTCTTTTATTTAATGAAATGTTTATGTTCTAATTTCCTTTATTAAGTAGAGATTTTTTGGAGTTTTGCGTTGTTACTTTGTTTTAGTGCAGTGCTGAATTTTGGTGAGAAATCAACATGACTTATGTGGAGTATTGCAACCATATATGGAGCTGTAGATGTCCAATTGGCGTCAAACCAATTTCAAATAAAAGCTAAGATCCATAGCTACAACTTTCATGAAGATACCAGAACCCAATTCAGACTCGAAAAAACAGAAAGATGCAGTATACGTCAGACAACAGATGTTGCGCGCCTGATGCACAACAGCCGCGCTTGAGGCGAATTTCTTGCCTTTCACCACTGCCAGCGCGAGCCTTAAGCGCGTTTTCTACGCCTTGGGCGCGTGGAAGCAACAACATTCATTAAAAACATAATTTTTCACTTTTTAGGGATCTTTTTGACTATTGGAAGTAGGGAGACTTGTGCCCTAAGATAGGAACTAAAAGACGACCATTTCTAACACAATTGGAGCAGTTTGATCAAGAATCATCTATGAAGTATTCTTGTAATTCTTCTTTAATCGCTATCTTTTGTATCTCTGTCATGAGTAACTAAATCCTATTTGTTAGGGATGAGTGTAACCAGATGAAACCCTTATTTTTCTGTTTGATTTCTAGTTATATGAATGAGTTTATTGAATTATTTTTCTCATCTTTGTGCTTAATGTTTTTTATTATTTGATCAACATTAAAATGTTCTACAATTTGTATTTTGAAACGGAAGTGGACTTTACGAATGCTTGAGTTGAGAAATTCATGAATTTGTAGTCTAGGGATATATACAGGTCATGAAACTAATTAAATTAGTTGCAAAGACAATAGTTTAACAAGAGAATTCGTGTACGATAATGCTTAATTCTAATCTTAAATCTACTAAGGAATTAATGTTTACTTTGGAAGTAAAGGTTGTGTCACTAAGATATTATGGCAAGTATAAAGGGAATTCGGTAATAACTCAATAAAAGAATTTAATAACTAGGATCAAATTAGGCACTAAGTTCGGATTCAAAGTGAAACTCATCCCTGACATTTTTCTCATTATAAAAGATCAATTTTATTACCATTGTTAATTTTAAATATTATTTCAATCAATTTGGGAATCTTTTGTTCAATTGTAGTAATTAAATACAATTCCATAGTAAAACGCAATCCTTGAATTTGACACTCGGTACCACCATTTTATTATTACTTGCAACGATTCAGTACACTTGCTAAAACGCTATCAAGTTTTTGGCGCCGCTACCGGGGATTGTTATATCACTATTGAATTTAATTTTTTTGCTCTGCAATAAAATTTTTGATTTTATTTTTTTTAATTTTTTTTAAAAAAAGAAATTTCTTTTATTTTTGATTTTTATTTGTTGAACTTGCTAATGTCATATCTAGTGGTTTGTCTTTTCTATGTTTGAGATAACTATTCATTGTAGTGCATGGAAGATTATAATGATGATATTGTACAACAATTATATGAAGAGTACGAAACTTATTTTATAATGGGTATATGTCGCATGATTGAGGGACAAATCTTGAGAGATACATTTTAAAATATCACCCTCAGATCCCTTCGATGTAGCCTCTTAGGTGTGACTTTTGCGGAGAAGCA
This sequence comes from Cicer bijugum, assembly GCA_037974875.1. Classification (NCBI taxonomy): domain Eukaryota; kingdom Viridiplantae; phylum Streptophyta; class Magnoliopsida; order Fabales; family Fabaceae; genus Cicer; species Cicer bijugum. The sequence goes on from JBBPBT010000623.1 coordinate 7,166,231, forward strand.
CATAAGAATGTAGATTATGAAGATTTTTTGGTTAAAGATGCAGAAAACGAGGAGTGTTACATTAAAAAGATAAATTGGGAACAAATTCTACCTCCTAAAATTCTATCCAAAGAATCAGATGACAAAGACTTTGATGTTACAAACGTTTTGGTTGAATTTATGAAGAATAACATGGTTTCAGTTGAAAGATTTGAAAATCAATGTGAGAGGTTATTTGAGCAAGTGACTAAGTTTGAGAAGATGGAGGAGAAATTGAAGATTGAATATAATTTCATTGTTGTGGTAGAAGAAGATAAGCAAGAGGAAAAGACGAACGAGGAAAAGAAATTGATGAAGTTCGAGATTCAATCTATGCCTTGTTTATCAATGTCCAATTGAGAAGGACATGGAAGCAACATATTTTATTTCTTAAGTTCATGGAATTTCTACCAAACAAAAAGAAAACGGATGATGATTTGTTCTTCTTGTCATATATGCCACCTTGACAATAGTTGAGGTGTCAAGCTAATGACTTTAAAGAAGCGCTTTGGGGGAGGCAACTCAAAGGTAGAGGTAACTTTTATTTTTTGCCATCTTATTTTTGTTATTTGAATTTGTTACTTTCTAATTGTGTGAAAATGTGCACGATGATGAAGAATTATTAACAACTTGGATTTGGTCTTAAGTTTTCTATTTGGGATTTTGTAATTTAAACTTTATTTCGTTGGTCATATCACTGCTCAATTCGATAAGTTTCACTATTGCATGCATTGTTGATTACTCCTTGGTTGTCGAATTCCCACTTGCCATTTGTTTTAATAAAAAAAAACTAAATAAAATTTGTAGTAGCTTGTTTGACATCATTTAGATAGTTCATACTCTTTCTTATTATCCTAGCTGTGAGCTTTTGGGCCTAAACACTTTAATTCTTTGTTGTGTGATTATCCAGATATGTGTTATCTCTTCATAATCTGTAATAATTTTGACTTGCATCACTTATAATTTATGCATACATTGAGGCAATTTTATTTGGTCGTTTCAGTCTTTCTAACTGCCCTTTGAAAATGTTATCCTTTGCTAGCCCCTTTGAGCCTTTCCCTTTTCTTTCGGTTACTAGCCACATTACAAACCAAAGACCAGACTCTAATTACATCACTGTACTTGGAGTTAGGTAGGAAATTTTTGTCTTGTCTTGGTAAAATTCTAAGTTTGGGGTTACTTATGGGATAACAACCTTTTATGTTTGGGGTGGTTATTCTCACAAAACAAAAAGAAAAAAAAAGCAAAAAAATTAGTTTGTGTACTTTGGTAAATAATATCTTATTGGTTCTTTTGTCAATGTTTGAGAATCTCCAGAATAAAAAGGTAAGAAAAATAAAAAATGGTAGAATAATTTGAAAATGCATGCCTAACTCCAAGTTGTAAAGCTTATTATCCCAAAATTTCCTACCCTTACCTAAGCCCCATTACAACCCGAAAGTCTTCCAAAAATGTATGTGTTTACTGTATTGTGATTGCTAACTAGAATTTTTTTTCAAACCTATGGTAGCGTGATGCATGTTTTAGGATTTGAGTGATAAATTCATAACCCTTTCTAAACACTTGAGAGAAATTTTGGTGAGATTGTGTGAAGAGAGAGTTGAACTAGATGAATGAATGCTAAAGTGTACAAATTGTGTTTTTTTTTTTTTTTTTCTGTAAGCAACCATGGAGCATGATGAATATTTTGTAGTAGGTGGAACTTTGAAAATTGAGTTTGATTTGATTTGAGAAATTGAGTTTAAGTTTATTTTTAACTGCATCAAATCTGAAACTAATTGTTGCTTTAGGACAAGCAATATATTAAGTTTGGGGTTGTGATGACTCTTCATCATATGCATATTTTTTTTATTGTTTCTAGTCTTATTTATCTTTTATTCATTATTTAATTTAAGCATTTATTTGATATATTTTGTTAATTTTATTTCTTTGATTTAATGAAATGTTTATGTTCTTATTTTCTTGATTAAATAGAGATTTTTCGGAGTTTTACGTTGTTCATTTGTTTTAGTGTAGTGCTGAGTTTTGGTGCGAAATCAACATGACCTATTTGAAGTATTGTAGTAATATCTGGAGTTTGTAGATGTCTAATTGAAGTAAAATCAAGTTCAAATAAAAGCTAAGATTCATAGCTACAACTTTCATGAAGACACTGAAACCAAATTTAGACTCGAAAGAAGAGAAAAATGTAGTAAAAGTCAAACAACAGATGTTGTGCGCCTGAAGCGCAACAGCCGCACCTGAGGCGCATTTCTTGCCTTTTAGCACTGGTAGCGCACCTAAAGCATGTTTTTTTGCGCCTGAGGCGCATGGACACGACAACATTCATTAAAAATGCAATTTTTCACTTTTTAGGGATCTTTTTGACTATTGGGAAGTGGGGAGACTTGTGCCCTAGAATAGAAACTAAAAGATGATCGTTTCTAACACCATTGGAATGAGTAACTAAACCCTATTTGTTAGGAATGAGTGTAACCAGGTGAAACTCTTATTTTTCTAATTTGATTTCTAGTTATAGGAATAAGTTTATTGAATTATTTTTCTCATCTTTGTGTTTAATATTTTTTATTGCTTGATCAACATTAAAATGTTCTATGATTTGTAATTTGAAACATAAGTGGACATTACGAATACTTGAGATGAGAAATTCATGAATTTGTAGTCTAGGGATAGATACAGGTCATGAAACCAATTAAATTAGTTGCAAAGAAAATAGTTTAACAAGAAAATTCATGTACAGTAATGCTTAATTCTAATCTTAAATCTACTAAGGAATTAATGGTTACTTTGGAAGTAAAAGTTTTGTCACTAAGACATCACAAACCAATTATATTTGCTTAATTGAATAATTACTAAGTAATAATTATTTACTAAATGTATCTAATAATCATAAAACTTAATTTTAAACAACATAAAAATTAAAATAGCAATAAATGATTATATGCATACATGTAATGTATTTAATCAGGTCTACAAGGTACTCTTCTTTTGGTCATAATAATGAGTCTAGAATATGAAGGCATATTATGTATATCTCTTTCTCTCTACATGCTAATCAAATAATTAATAAAATGACTCAAATACTAACCATAAAATAAGAAACCATTAAAGATAAAAAAAAACCCTAAAAGACCCAAAATAAATTCAAAAACTAAACTTCAACAAAAATTAAAATGTCAGAAAAATTATAAAACCCAAAACAAAATCAAAAACCCTAAAAGACTCTTAAAATAATAAATATTAAACATAAATACGGAAACCATAAAAGACCTAAAATAGAAACCTTAAAATAACAAAAACACATTCAAAAATAACATCAGAACAAAATAAAAAGTTCAAAAAATTTAAAATCACAAAAATCATAAAATCAAAAACGATATAAAAATCTGACCTATAATACAATAAAAACTAACCATAAAAAAGAAACCTTAAAAGACCCAAAAGAGAAATCCTAATAGACCTAAAACAAATTCAAAAAATCAAACCTATAAGAAAATCAAAACTTCAATAAAAATTAAAATATGAGAAAATCATAAAACCCAAAACATATTCAAAAATCAAACCTAGAAAAAAAATAAAACTTCAACAAATTTAAAATGTCAAAACACATAAAACACAAAAGAAAACCAAAAACCCTAAATACCATTATACAATCCTTTTTGTTCTTAGTGACGAGAAATGGTAGTGACAACGACAAAGATGGATGTGGCTATAGTTTAAATAAAAACAGAAACGATGGAGAACACATGAAGGATTTGCGGCTTCACGACGAAGACAGTGGTGGCTATGGTTTCTCCGTGAATGTTGAGTTGAGTCATAAATGAGTGTGAAAATCAGGGTTACTGATTTGAAATCTGAATGAATGAAGAGAAAGTAAAGAGTAGAGAGTGATGGGTGAGGTCTGATGAAAAAAATGGGCTGAGGTTATTGGGCTTTTTTAGATTTATCTGCACTGAATTAAGTAGTATAACTTTTAATTTTAATAATACATTGGATCGGGCGGGTTCAGGTATTCGCAGTCAAAGTATCGCTAATCGAACCCACCCATTAAAAACCACGTGGACCCGTGAAAATTGACCCACGAACCTGTTCAACCCGTATTTGTCCGCCTAGTATTGAAATTGGGTTACTGGTTGTCCGGGTAGTTTTAGACCACGAGTTAGTGTCCAACCCTACTATGATCAATGCAACAAGTGTATATTTGTCTACCTTTAAAAAAATCCAACACTTTGGAGAAATTCGACCTCAATCAACGTTCTAAAATGTCAATTCCTATGAAAAAGTCAACGTCTCAAACCAAGTCAACTTCCTAATGATAGTAAAAATGATCTGATGGCAGTCAATCATCTGACAAAAACAAGTTGTGCGCATTCTCTAATAATCATCCAAAATCTATATGTTGAGGGTTTGTAAAACAATGTTATGATTATCCTATCATTTGAACTCGTACCCTCTGCTATCTCTGTTTTCATACAAGTTAAAATGAGTGATTTATGGGATTATGATCTGACTTGAGCTCAACGGATAAATTTATCTTCAACGGTTCTATATTGAAATACATGAAGATACAAGTTGTCTCTCTGTTATGAAGTTCAAAGGTCATACCCTAAAGGCATTATATAAAACACATGTTTCCTCATTTGAATATATACACAACAACGCACAACATTTACACAACAACTACACACAATATAACAACATTATAACATTCTACAATCATTCAAAATTTCTCTAAGTGTTGAGAAAGAAAACTATGAAAGTATTGCATTGAAAACAACCTTTTGAGAGAGATTTTTCCGAAAAGCCTAAACTCATTTGTTTGCAACTTAGCTTAGTAGTGGTTATTCTCCTCAACGGTTTATAGGTGAAAATTAGTTGAGTAGACTTACCTTGTTGAAGTTAAGTATTGTAATTCGTTTAAATTATTGGAGATAATTCTTTTGAGTGAAGGGACTGAACATATCTACTAATTTGGAGGTAAATCAATATAAATCTTTGTTTGATTTAATTTTTTTCTAGTACAAGGGAAAGAGAAAATGTGTCCCAATGCACATATTTCCGTACTAATAGTTCGTCTCATCAATGAAGAGTACATATATAGTAATGTTACCAATTTTTCATTCACTTTGGTACTTGTGTACTTTTTCTTAGGAATCTTCTAATTTTGTAACTTTCTTATGTTCATAAAGTTACATTTTGAATTAAATTAAGTTATACTGTTGCAATCTTCTTAGACTTCAACTTTCATTTATTCATTTGATAGTTTATTTACCATATCATGTACATTTTATAGCTTATCAAGTTGAATATCCTTCTTTGAATTAAATGATCTTGTGAGAATATTAAAGATTATTCTTGTTATTCTTTTTGGTTTATTTAAGTAAGATTCTTCTTTTTGAATCAATGTAGGAATGTCACATTTGTTCATTGAATTTATTTCTTTAAGTAAGAATATATTTGTCTTATGTTCTAGACAAAACATTTTGAGCTTCCAATGTTGAACATTCTGAAGTATGTTATGAAAATATTTCTTGATTTTTACGTTTTTATTTTCTGTTTAATCTTGTATATTAGATAATAAGATGCATCAAAATCTCTTAAGAATAATCCATTAAGGTTTGTTATTGTAACACCCCGGCCATTCCCGTTACCGGCAATGTTACCTCACGACCTTCTCGCCCCCCCCCCCCCCC
>JBBPBT010000623.1:7172391-7190539 GCA_037974875.1 Cicer bijugum
TCCGTGGGATTCGAGCCCGGTACCTGGGGGATAAGTACCGCCTCCACACAGTTCCCACACCAAAATTGAAAAAAAAAAAAAAAATCACAACTTTGACATCATTCAAAGGGTTGTAAAATTGTCTTTCTTGTTGAACCAACATGGAAAATAATATATTGATTTTGGGGAGGAAATTCATCAGTATGATGTGAGATCAAACAACATAGTACTAATCATTCAAACCCTTCAAAAATTGTATAACTTTATTCCTATCACGATATTCTTTGAATGTTGAGAGAAGTGGTACAAGAACATTTGACAACACAAATGCATTAAGATGACGAACAAAAATAAGAAAATGAAAACAAGAAAATAATAAAATATGGAAGAACTAAAAGATGAAAAAATTAAATTAAATAGACAAAAAAAGATGAAATAATATAAAAATGAAAAAGAAAGGTGTGTTAATCTAACATTAATTCTAGTAGCTACGTTAACTTTTTTGACTAATTGTCTAGTTTTAATTCTAAAACAATTACAAAACAATCATAGGAAAGTCAAAGACAATTTTTTCAGCAATCTCTTTTTGTTTTTGCATATTTATTTTATTTAGCTATTATTCTAATAAACCTCATAAAACAATTATAACATCAAATATTTGTGGTAAACTTCCAACTCATTTTTTACCTTCTATTCAACTTGGTCTTAATTTTAAAATATAAATTGTAGATAATTTTTTAAGCTTTCCAACTACTCAAAAGTCACTTCAATCGAATATATAGAGCTCTAGATATAGTCAAAATAAGACAAATAAATTATCATCTACGAAAATAATATTTTCAATCAAAATTAATGTAGTTCTTTTTATTTTATTATATATTATCTTAAGATCTCATCATATACGAGGAAAAAAAATCTCTAATTCTTGCCAAAGTTTCTTTAATTTTTTGAAGTAGTGATCGTCGAAGCGAATGGAATAAAATTCATCTTGTAGATTAGAGATGTGGAATACATTTTTTTGATGGTATCTATCTTTTAATTCATTCCAATTTTATTAGTTGAATCCCTTCATGTGATGCTTTGGGAAGTTTATGGATAGAGAGAACGTAAGTATACCAACATTTATCTACTCCAAAAAATTATTATTTATCTACTCACTGTGAAAAAAAAAACATTTTACACTTAAACATTTTACAGCTCTTTTATTATTTAGCATTGCGGAGGAAAAAAACTCTGTTAATATTATGAGGACGACATGTACGAGGCATTCACTTAACACGTTCGTTATTGACACGTTATATTTTGCACTTATACCACAGACGACAGAATCGCTTGTATGTGATTATCCCCAAAAACAAAACCAAAAAAATTGTTAAATGGACATTTTGGACTCATTCTCCAGAACATGCCAAACCCTTTGGTCTCATTTGCTAAATGTTTTGATTCGCAAATAAATATGTAACAAGAAAAGATATAAAATAAATCTTATATACTAAAACTAAAATAAACAATAATGAAATAACACAAATATTTAAGGAACCAAACCGAAGAAATAGAGTATTATATCATAGAAATCAAAAATAAAATCTTAAATTATCATTATAAAATTGACTTATAAATGGCATATGTCTACTTTTATAAATTTTTTTAACCTATAGCTCTTTTAAACGTGAGATTTGAATGTTTTCCAATAATAAATTAAGTAAATCACTTTTCATTTTGTTGATTCCTAATAAGGTGCAAAGACAAATAATGGTTAATTTTTCATGTGAATTATTTCTCACATGATTTCAATCGAATTTTAACCATTTAGGGGTTACACTGTAAAATTCTCAGCAGTCATTTTTTTTTATCTAACTTCTGTAATTCTATAATGCATGGAAGTGACCAAATTCCAAATACAATAAACTTTTGTAGACTTCGGTTTTATCAAAAGCAATGTTCTGGATAGATCTCAGCAAAACTTGTTTTACATTAAACTGGATAATTGTGTTTATACATCAACAATAATAATAATTAATAAGCTATTTGCTGCAAACTCTTGGTTTTTTTATGATGCTGGCAGAACTAAACTTGTTATATGGTAATGTTATCATCGACATTTCTGTCTTTTTTCCCAAATGAAGTTAAAACAATAAAAGAACAACATAAGCACGAAACAAGTTTTTTCTAGCTTATATAAGTAAAGTAACAGCATGAACCATATACATATATATTTTTTCTAAGTAAATTGCAGTGTTTGTTATTAGCTTTGGCTGCTAAGAAAAAAGAAAAGTGATCATGGAGCTTGCTCTTGTGAAATCTGAACTAAGTCCAAGAAGTCATAGATTGCTCATGCTGGATGCTGATTCTATTGAAACAACAAAAAGTGTCAAAAGGCGGCGAAGAGATTCGTCTGTTGCAGTGTTAGGGGGGAAGGAACAAGGTGATTTAACAGAAGAACAGCAGCCACTAAGTGGTAATGTATCAACTGCAGCAACCACTGTGAAGAGAAGCTCAAAGTTTAGGGGTGTTAGCAGGCATGTGATGTTTTAAACATTTTTTTATGTTAATGATTGCTTTCTAAAAAAATTGGATCCTTTACTGTTGATTTTATAGCGGAGCACACTATAGATTGCTAGATTAAGAGAGAATTATCTCTTATTCTAACAAATTATAATCGGTTGCACCATAACATTAGCTGTAGAGGATCCACGTTCGTTGTTTTCTTATTTTAAGCTAATTGTGTCGTTGTGTGAAACAGACATAGATGGACAGGAAGGTATGAAGCTCATTTATGGGATAAAGGGACGTGGAATCCTACTCAAAAGAAAAAAGGAAAGCAAGGTAGATTTTGAATACATAGTTTCCTTCACTTTCATTGGCTAAAAATGAATTTAAAAAGAGTTTAATTATTACAATTTTCTTAATTTATTGTTTCTCTATATCATAAGTTTCCTTTTTAAACACCTTATAATGCGACAAATTGATCAAATATAACTAGACATAATCTATCTATTCTAAGAAAAGTCTTTCATTTAATGGTACTTACTCAAAAGAAAAAAAAGGAAAGCAAGGTAGATTTTGAATACATAGTTTACTTCACTTTCATTAGCTAAAAATGAATTTAAAAAGAGTTTAATTATTACAATTTTCTTAATTTATTTTCTCTATATCATAAGTTTCCTTTTTAAACACCTTATAATGTGACAAATTGATCAAATATAACTAGACATAATCTATCTATTCTAAGTCTTTCATTTAATGGTACTTGACATAATTTTTCACCTGCAAGTCTTGTCATTTCATGCTCTTGCACAAGATCTTTACTACTACTTTATCAATAATTTTAGTTTTTTTGTTTTGTTTTTATTTGCTAACAACTTTTCATTGCATTGTGATTCTGTTTGTGAATGTGGATTTGCTGCTTTGTTGATATGGAGCAGTATATTTAGGTAAGTATCTCAACTGTTTGACTCCAACAGCAAATTCTCTTAATAACATGACAAAGTAGAAATTTACGTTTTGGGTTTCACTGTTGATTTTTTAGGAGCTTATAATGATGAAGAAGCTGCAGCTAGAGCTTATGATTTAGCTGCACTTAAGTATTGGGGAACATCAACTTTTACAAATTTCCCTGTATGTTATTCTTTTGTACTAGAATTGCAGATGTTTTATTTTGCAATTGATATCCATACCTCACACTATCATGCTTTTATAGGTATCTGATTATGATAAAGAAATTGAAATAATGATAACTATGACCAAAGAAGAGTATCTTGCTTCTTTAAGAAGGTAAATCTATTTTTTTTTTCTACAAAAACTATCACCAAGATTTTTTGATATATTTTGCAAGCCCTTTATCCTTTTTCTTTTTATTTTTTATAGGAGGAGCAGTGGTTTTTCTAGAGGTGTATCAAAATATAGAGGAGTAGCAAGGTGAAATATGTTTGATCTTGTGCAATCAAACTCAGCCTTCTGATTATAACAAAAAAAAAAAATACATAATGCTAAGATTTTAAGAAAACTTACTGCAGGCACCATCACAATGGAAGATGGGAAGCAAGGATTGGGAGAGTGTTCGGTAACAAGTACCTCTACCTTGGGACTTACGGTGAGTTTTCCACACCCTTAACTTAGTCTCATCATCTCTTTTAAAAAACACTAAGACAACAAGTTCAAATTTGATGCACTCAAAACATCACGCATTCACTACAATCAACATATATTGGGCGTTGATGAAGATCAGATAATTCATATTCTATGTTGGTATTTTAAATGAGATTTGGTGAAATTAGAATATGAGGTTTCTGATCTTTATGTAACAGCCTATATAGTGACTGCATAAATTTCGACTACATTGATTCAGGGTCCTCAGATAACAGATATATGTGATCAAGTGATCAATATCTTCTTCGTCTATAAAGGTACACAAGAAGAAGCGGCCCGCGCATACGATATTGCAGCAATTGAATACAGAGGAATAAATGCAGTGACAAACTTTGACTTGAGCACCTACATCAGATGGTTAAGGCCAGGAGCACATTCTACTACTTCACAAGAGCATCAAAAGCCAAGCACAGACCCTCAACCATTTGCAGCCTCTAATTCTATCCAAACAAGAGCAAACATTGAAATATCCAACTCCAACATTAATCCATTCCCTGTAAGTGAAGTTGAAAATACAAAAGATCAAGACTTTTGCAAGTCTATGACCCCTTTAAGTCCTTGCAATAAGCCATCATCACCAACAGCATTAGGACTTCTCCTAAAATCCTCAGTGTTTAGAGAACTAATGCAGAGAAATCTTAATTCTTCTAATGAAGATGAAGAAGTTGAATTGAAATACCCTCAAGAGGGGATTGGAGGGTTTTTTGATATTGACAACAGTAACACTTACTTGTGCTCTTCTAATATCAATAGATTACCCAACTTGGAGTCATCAGAAGAGAGGCCATTGCCTATGTATCATGGAACTGGGCAATCCTTATGGAATGGTGCTTCCAACATATCTAACTGATTACTTCTGTTATGTTTTTTCTTTTTTCCTTTTTACTTTGCTGTTGAGAAACATAGTTAAGAACTTTGACACTAAAATCTCTACTTTCTTTTTGCATACTAGTCATGAATGTCAAATAATTGTTAAGTTGTGTTAAGATATGCATGCTGGCATTACAACCTTCTCTGCTCATAAATAAAAAAATGTCAAGTAGACATAATTTTTCGCATATATAGTCTTTAATATTGATGAATATCACAATACCCTTTTGTTAAAAGACTTCATTTAATGAAACTTCAAATAGTGGTTACATCTAGTATCAACTTCATCAAAATAGTGTGATCGCATAATTGAAAACAGATGTAAAATGTTTTCTAACTAATAATAATGCATAAAAATGATATCTAAAATTTAGATAAATTTAATATGTTGTTTGTGCAAATAAAGATGATATTACTACTATCTAATCTTGTGTTTAGAGTTTAGACAATGGTAAAATCTTAAGTCATGAGATGTAAGATCAAATAAATTAATAGTTCCATACCTTAAATGGAGGAGGATTATAACACACCAGTTTTCCTGTAGCTACGAATAATTTAAATAAATTTCCAAACAACTGGGAACCTGAGAAACAATCACAGGGTTCAATTAAATAGAGTTTGCTTAGCCTTGAGTTCATGAAACTTCTTTGGGCAAGATGTTTGAAGTCAACAGGAATTGGCCCTTCCCTTAGGGCTCAGATTACTTTAGAATTTTTTAAAACAATCATTCACAAGGTCAGAATCCTACAAAAACCACACTGACTAATACCCTTTACCAAACATTTTATCAAATTGATCCTTCCTCAAAACATAACATGAGCACTTTAACATCGCAATCGGCTTAGTTTGAGACAAGATTTAGGCAACGTAGGACAGTAAACACCCACAAACACATTCACAAACTAAGAAAATAGTTACCAAATATCAAGGTTATCAATAGCATACAACCAAAAACCCACTATGTGAAATAGTGGATAGCATTGTTGGAAAATAGTGGATTCATCAAACTCTGCTATGCTATAGCGTTGCAATCGCCGCTATTTGACAACACTGCCAAATACAAAACAACAGGGCAGGGTTAGAAGAGTAATATCACAAAAATAGCTACAAGTTACAACATTATGAGATACTGGAACCTAGTTCTTAGCACTGAGCCTGGAGCTGGTCCTTCGGCCAACTGTAGTCTTGTACCTCTTTTTACCTTTTCCAACTGGCTGAGCTTCTTCAACACCAATCACATCCTCTTCATTTCCATTTCCATTTCCATCATTCTTGGAATCATTTGTATTGATATCCACAGAGGACCTCTTCTTGTTGTTTGGCATGACAGATACACTTGAAGTAGTTTTTGTTTTAGTGTTGGCTTTGGTAGGTGATTGTGGAGGTGGAGGTGACGGTGAAGGAGGACTCGAATCATACTCCACATCACTCATTTCTTTGTCACTACCCTCTTTTTCCTCTGAATCCTCATCATCACCACCCTGTGCAAAGGAATTGAGTCCTGGTTCTCCCGTGGCTTGATTTTTTCCTTTTTCATGCATAGGATCTGTCATGAAAGGTTGTAGGATTTCATCTGGAAACTCAGGGGGGTTCTTAACTTTCTTTGCAAAGTTCAACTCAAACATTTTCCTTTGGTAATTCAACACCTCCTTGAAAAAGCCCCAAAATTCCTTAGTTTGATGCATATGCTGAAATATCACACTTCTAACAAAAGCTTCATCACCTCCAACAAATTGTTCCTTCTCAGTTCCAGCAACCCGTTCCTCCTCAGTTCCAACAAAGTGTTCCTCCTCAGTTTCAACAAAGTGTTCCTCCTCAGTTTCAACAAAGTGTTCCTCCTCAGTTCCAACAAATCCCTCTCTTTTACTATCCATATCTTCATCTTTGAAAAATCTTTCTAAATCACATAAGTCTATAGCTTCTTGATTAATCACAACCTCATCATCATCCTCCACACGCACCCCATTTCTAACACACAAATCACTAATAAGTGAAGGAAACAACAATCTTTCCTTCTTGTTTTTCTTAAAAGCACAAGCAATAATCTCATCATATATAATCTTCCCTACATTGATACTAAACCCTTCCACAACACAATAAAGCAACAACAATCTATCTTTATCAACAGTTCGAAAAGTTGAATTCGGCAAAAGCTTAGTACAAATTAATCGGTACCAAACCTTAGGAGTAGCCTTAAGTGCTGAAAATGGAATCTTCCAAACGTTTTTACCCTTATCTGTTTTCCAATCAGTACCTTTTACAGTTAGGATTTTCATAATAGAACTAAGCTTCTCCTCAGACACAGTATTCTTCAAACATTGATATTCGTCTACTACATCATCATTATCACTACATTTTAGATCCTTGATGAGGTTAAAGTGAAAATTTATGGTTTTTGGTGTGAAATAAACACGAACACCTCTTACTAAAACAAAATTTTGTTTTCGCTCTAAAATGCAAGAGTAGAATTCTCGAACTATGGATGCGTAGGGGTTACCAGAGTGGTTGACGAAAGTTTTCCAGTTGTGTTTGTCAATTGTTGATGCTAATTTGATTGGAAGACCGTATGAGGGTTCATTGTTGTTGAGAGGGAACCCTAATTCTAGGTGAAAGTTTCTGTGTTTGATTAGGTTATCGTGCTTGTTTTGGGTGTGTTTGTTTATGAATTTAGGGAAGGTGTAGCCTTCTGGAGGCATGTTGGATTTGTCTACACCGTATTTGAGCCGCATGGTTTGGTGGAGAGTAGAGGGAGTTGGATGACTGAGATGGTGGTGATTGTGGAATGAGGAAGAAATGGGAGGAGATGAAGAATCAAGAAAGTAAAGTGATTTGAATGAAGGAAGATGGGGGATTAAATGGTTTTTTTGGGCGGGTCAATAATGATCATGACCATTCATGAAGGAGAAATGTAAAGGGGCAAATGCGGAATCAGGATATTTATTTATCTTCCCAAGGATTCTTGTTTCCCGCCAAAGATAGATAGATAGTCATGATTTGGGAATCGGTTAAACTACTATTTTTAACTAATGATTCAACAACGGGTTCTCATTTCAGTGACTCGGCTAAAAAACCCAAATGAGTCCTTTTATGTAAGTGTGCTGAGTGGACGACGTGAATATTTACTTGCTTGAAAAGATGTGTGGTTCTTTCTTTTACGTGGGTAATTAAGGATTAAAATGACATTAAATTTAAAAAAAAATATAAAAATTTAAAGAGAAAAATTAAAAAAATTATAGGAACTACTCTAAATGTAAGTTATTACTTTTAGAGAGTATAATAATAGTAATTGTTATTTTTTGGGATATTAGTAACTTTACAATTTATATTATCCACTCAAATTTTATAATATTTAAAGTCACTTCAACTTAGGGAGTATAGGTTTGAACGTTTTGTTTTGTTGTAAACTTTTAATATCATTTCTACATTGGATAAATAAGATATAAGTTTTCAATAATTATATTTTATGTTAGAATTTGTTATTACATGTGAGCAAGACAAATGTATAACTTGATCTTTTCCACAGTTGCACCAAGAGATAGAAAAATTGACATTGAAATTATCAATTGACCGTCCTTCTCTTGAGTTTATTGTCTCGTGGACCATGAAAGTATGGCTGCTCCAATCAAAACCATCGCCTTTATGATGATTGTACTTACGTATTTCTGGTTTCATAAAATTCATGCATATTTTTACATATATTTGACCATAAGTTTAAATTGATGCTTGTAAGTTGTTTGGATCAAAGTAGTGATTGAAACACATGCTTTGACGGAAGATTTTGTCACCTATTATATGGATTATTTTAAGCACTTTTAATGGACTCATGCCTATCTAAAATCAAGTTAAGAATAAACTTTGCTTGATTTTAGATAGACATTGAATCTACTAAAAGATTCTAGTAAAATCAAGTTAAGAACAAACTTTGCTTGATTTTAGATAGACATTGAATCCACTAAAAGATTCTAGTAGCACAAGGTTATACAACAAGAAGGTATAGATTATAGTTACACCGAGACATTTGCTCCAATGGCAATGCTAGAGGCTATTCAAATCTTATTATATTTTATTGCATTTAACAATATCATCTTGTATCAAATGGACGTAAAAATTGCATTTTTAAATGAATATATCAATGAGGAAGTCTATGTCAAACAACTTCCAAGATTTGAAAATTATGAGTTTCCATATTATGTATTTAAACTTAAAAAAATCATTATATGGTGTTACGACAGACTGGGTATTTTTTTATTTGAAAATAATTTTGAAAGAGGAAAAATGAACACAACTTTATCTAGAAAAACATCTAAAAATGATATTCTCATAATTCAAATATATGTAGTTGATATAATATTCAATTTAACTAATGGCATGTTGTGTCAAGAATTTGTTAAGATGATGCAAAATGAGTTCTAAATGATTATGATGGGAGAACTCAAGTTTTTCTTGGGAATTTAGATCCAACATAATCAAGATGGTGTATTGATCCATCAAAACAAGTACATCAAAGAGCTTCTCAAAAAGTTCAAAATGGATTGATGCAAACTCATGAGTACTCCAATGCACCCAACCTGCACTCTTGACAAAAATGATTCTGGAACACAAGTTGATCAGATAGTCTTTAGAGGAATTATAGAATCACTCTTATACTTAACTATTTCAAGAAAATACTATCTATTTATTGTTTGCCTTTATACCCGATTACAATCATATCTAAGAGAATCCCACTTAAAAATAGTTAAGATACTTCAAAGACAAACAAAATTGAAAGGAAAAACACTAGTGGAAACTGTACTTTTCTTGACAACAATCTTATAATGTGGTCCAACAAGAGGCAAGGGTATAGTTGCTTTTTCGACAACAGAAGCATAATATATATTTGTTGCTAGTTGCAATACTCAACTCTTATGGATGAAACAATAATTAGAAGATTACAAACCCTGTGAAAATAAAATTCATATATTCTGCGAAAATACTTCTACTATTTGTTTAACCAAAAATCCAATTTTACATTCTAGAGGCAAACATTTTGAAATTAAACATCATTTCGTCAACGATTTTGTTCATAAGAGAATTCTAGACATAAAATTTATCGACAATGATCATCAGTAGGTTGATATCTTTACAAAATCTGTTGTTGAAGACAAATTCAACTTTATTAAAGAAAATATAAACCTTGTTTACGTTACTGAATGATGTTCTTATCTCTATATGACTTGCCTATGATATATTAAACTTTGCATTTTCTACATGTTCTTTAATATGTCATATTTTGAATTTTATACTATTGTTTGTCTGATGACAAAGTGTGAGAAAAGAAAATAATATGTGAGAATAATTTTGAAAATCAACGAGAAAATATTATGTGAAAACTTTCCATCATATGATCTAATTAGATATTTTATATAAGGGAGAAAATACTTTTGAACAAATCAAAATATGCTTTGAGTTAGGGGGAGCATCTGATTAATTTATATTTTATTTTTTATAATTAACTTGCTCACAAAAATGATGTTTTGTGATCAACAAAAAGGTGGAGATTGTTGGAACTAAGATGATTTTGAAGAACAATTCCTTACTTGTTTTGTTGATAACAAATGTATTTTTTGGGAACAATATAATGTATTAATGTTCTAATTAAGTGTGCAGAAGAATAGAACAAACATGTATATTCCATACTCAAAATTTGATCAGAGGAAACAACACAATTAGAGGAAATGTGCCTTGTGCAATGCTCAGAGGAAGCAACACGATAAGAGGAAACACATTATGTGCAATGATCGGAGGAAGCAAGATGACCAAAGAAAACGCGTCCAATCGTGCATGCACTCCAATGCCTTTAATGTGCTCACTCTAATGTTAACTCTAAAGCACTCAGTCTAATAAACTCACTATAACTCTTATATGCAACATGTTATGATAAGTGTCTATGCCTCTTAAAGTAATTCAACATAAGTAGAATATTTACTTTGTCCATTAATATTTAAAAGAGTGTGGTCTAAATTCATTTTATTTTTCAGGTTTATAATATTTATAAATGTTATTGCTTATAAATGAATTTTACCATAAAAGGATTCTCAAATAGCTATTGATATAAAGAATATATATAAAATTATTACATTTAATAGTTGTAATTGTCATAATATATTCAATCGATTTAGATAAAAATAATTATAGGATTTATTAATAGCTTTTTTGTAAGGATTCATAATTTTTTGAATATAAAAATAAAATTTGTGAATTTTTTTAGTTAATGAATGTGGATAATGTGCTAACATTTAATAGTTGTAATAGTCATAATATATTCAATGATTGTAGAAACATATTTTTCTAGGATTTATTATAATATGCTTTTTTATTACAGGATTAATATGCTACCATTGCTTATAAATTAAGAAGAATAGCATTGTTTTCTATATTTCTTGCAACTTTCTATCTCTTTGTTAATTTCTCTTTATGTTGAAAGTGGTTATGTGAACCTTGAGTTATGGAGGTCTAAGATCGATAGTATCAAGATGGTCTCCACGAAGGTAAGTGTCCAACAATTAATGCAGAGTTTAATCTATGATTTTTGACACCAAATTAACTAAAAATAAATATGTGAACAGAAATCATCTTTGTAAACTTTGATATGATAGAAAGATACTTATTTTAAACTACTATGTGTCTTCTAACCACTTAATTAGAATCCAAAATATAATGTATATACATGGCATGACAGATTACATGGCACGACAGATTTTAAGGTGTACTAATTTAATGGAGTGTGTCATTGGTTGAGAAATATATTAACGATAAAATATATTTGGTATCATTTAACTTGAAAAATAAAATGTTATAAGTACATTTTTTTTAATGAGGAGGAGACAAAGGACGAGAATGGTGGAGGTTTGTTGCAGAGGAAGAGTGATGGTTGTTGGTTCATGTTGAGGAATTTCTTGAGGTTGTTCATTCTCTTGAGATTCGAATTCATCTGTTGAATTATTTTCACAGTTTTCTAGATCAGTGTGAGTGGTTTTGCGTTTAGCAATGAGTTTGATTCTTGCCATTTTTAGAATTTGAATGAGGATTAGTTGTCTGAGTTGAAGAATGAATTTTGAAATTTAAGGAAGAAGTTGGACACGTAACCGTTAGAGAAAGAGGAAGTAGTAGGAAATTATGATTGATTTGTAAACCATCAATGCTCATTTTAGTTTCCCCATCATGCTCATTTCGAATTCACTTTGTATGAGGTTAGAAAAATCTTCACACATCCTTTCATTTGTGGACCCAAAGATTATATCATCAACATATATATGAACAATTAGTAAATCTTCTTTAAGATTTTTCTTGAAAAGTGTTGTATCAATTTGTCCTCTTGAAAAACCATTGTCTTTTGAAAAAGAACTCAACCTCTCATACCAAGCTTTAGGAGCTTGCTTTAATCCGTAAAGAACTTTAGATAGTTTGAACACATGGTTAGGTTTCTTTTTATTTACAAACCTAGGAGGTTGGTGAACATAAACCTCCTCATTTAGGAAATCATTCAAAAAGACACTTTTGACATCCACGTGGAAGAGTTTGATACCTTTATGAGTGGCATGGGCCAGAAGTATTTTGATGGCCTCAAGTCTAGCAACAGGAGCAAAAGTTTCATCGTAATCAATTTCCTCTTGTTGGTTGTAACCTTGAGCTACTACTCTTGCTTTATTTCTTATGACTTCTCCATCCTCATTTAATTTATTTTCGATAATCCATTTAGTTCCAATGATATATTTGTCAAAAGGATTTCGCACAAGGGCATAGACTTTGTTTTTTTTTTCAAATTGAGACAATTCTTCCCTCATAGCATCAAACCATAATTTGTTACTTATTTCCATATCAATAGTTTTATGTTCAACTTGAGATATCATGGCCATGTTGTTGAGATTTTTATTTAATGATTGTATGGTCTTGACTCCATCCTCAGTATTTCCAATTATCATATCAGGAAGATGATGGGTTACTATCTTCCATCCTCTTGGAGGTTGTTGAGAGTTTGAATCAGGATTGTCCTTTTCATTAGGATTGTGAGTTATAGAGGATGAATGTTCATCTTCTTCATAATTATCCAAATTATCTAAACACAAGTCATCAAACTCATCAAAAATAACATGCATGGATTTCTCCACATTTTGAGTCCTAAGGTTATATATTATATAACCTTTTGATAATGCGGAGTATTCTAAAAAAATACCTTTATCATATTTTGGATCAAATTTTCCGAGATGATCTTTATTGTTTAGGATGTAACAATAACATCCAAATATATAAAAGTAAGAGATATTTGGTTTTCTTCCTTTCTATAATTGGTAATGTCATTTTTAAGTTCTTCAACCTCTAATTTTAAAATCTTATTTTCCATATCCTCTTTTGGAGGATGAATATTGACATTTCTTTTGTTCAAAAAGTTTAGTTGCTCAGACAATTTCTTATGAGATAGCTGCAAGTCCATAATGATTTTTTGATATTTATCATTCTTAGCTTGAAGTTCCTCTTTAAGTTTATTCATCTCATAAAGTTGATTTTTAAGAAAACCATATTTATGAGATAGAGTTTTTAGTCATTCAATAAGTTGTCAAATTATATTTCTCGTTCTTCACATGTAGGACAAGGTTCTGAGATAATTACCTCTTCAAAATCTAAATTTGCAATGAGATAGAGATTTGCTTCTTCCTTTTTCTTGTTCAAAGGATGAATCATCACTTTCGTCCCATGTAGCCATCATAGATTTTTTTTTTGTAGGGAAATCTTATTGGGTTTCTTTTGTTTAGAGGACATTTAGTTTAAATGTCCTACTTATTGCATCCAAAACATGTTATTTGGCTTTTGTCTAATTTTTCCCTTTGAAATGGCTTTTTGCCTGGCCCTCTTCGATTTATCATCCTTTGAATTCTTTTAGAAATCAGAGCGAGTTCATCATCTTCCTCGAACAGAGGACATTCAACGTTTTCTGCTTTTGTGACTTCTTTAGCTCGCTTGGAGGATGGACTTTTAATTTGATTTGTCTTAAGAGCAACAATTTTTCCTTTCTTGCTTGGTTTATCTGAGAGCAGCAATGGTTCATGTGCCCTAAGTGTTCCAACGATATCTTCTAATTTCATGGTAGCCAAGTCTTTTGCTTGTGTGATGGCAGTCACCATTGGTCTCCATTCTCTAGGTAGACTTCTTAGAATTTTTCTTATCCTCTCTTAGACAAAATATTCTTTTCCAAGGGATCGTAGATCGTTTAATATAATGGCAAGTCTTGAGAACATCTCGTCAATTGTTTCTTCCTCCTTCATTTCAAATAATTCAAATTATCGTACTCCCATGCCAATCCTTGCTTCCTTTACATGACTTGATCCTTCATGATGGATCTTCAAGGTGTCCCAAAGTTCTTTAGCACTATTGCATTCTTCAACTCCGTCATATTTTTCTTTTCTCAAAGCACATGTTAGAAATAAATGAACTTTAGAGTTTAGGAGTACCTTAGCATTTTCATCAGCACTCCATTGTGGTTAAGGTTTTTCGTTGGAGGTTGAATATGCACTATTGATTATGATGACATGATTCCCATTTTCAACCACATACCACATGTTGTTATCTTGTGATATGAGAAACAATCTCATATTTCCTTTCCAATGGTAGTAGTTTGTGCCATCAAAGTAAGGAGGTCGGCTAGATGATCCTCCTTCTAGTATATACTTAGCTTTTGATATTTTTCTTTTTCCTGATCTTTTTCTCTTACACTGTTAGGTGTGGTTTTCAATAGAACCTTTATCTAATGTCAATTGAAGTAGCTAAAATATCACTAGAAGGGGGGTTGGAAAGAGATATTGGAGTTTTTAAATTTTCTTTTGAATATGTATCCTCTATTAGAGGATGAAGATCAGAGTATAGTAATTTAAAAACTTTAATAAGCAGTTAAATCTAAAGAATAGAGTATACATAATGACACACCAAGATTTATACTAGTTCACCCAATGAAAACTACGTTCAGTTCTCACAAACTTGTGAGTTTTTACTATGGCTTAAACAGGCATGTCCTCTTTATGGACCTCTTTTCAAAGTGTATGTTCCTAGCCTCACCAGGCTTACAATTCCTTTTATTTCTGATTACAAATGTTACCAAGTGGATGACAACTTGGGAAATTACATAATAAAAGATTAATGATGAAAGTATAATTTTTCTCTTTTACAAGAACTTTCTAAGAGGATATTCTAAAAGGTATAGTTTAGGACTATATAAAGTTTAAAGAGATGATGGTATTGATCTTTTTAGTTTTGAGAAAAATATTATTTGTAAGTTGTTGTTCTATTTTAAGCTGAAGAGACCACTTCCTTTTATAGAGTCTATGAACCTCTATTCATGAAGAAAAGGACTTTGATGATTGTTGGATCTTTGAGTAAATGTCCAAGGTTCTTGATCTGATTTACAATAATGCCATACAGTTGTCTTTGACACTATGACCTCGGGAGGATGAGCTATGCAGTTCGTCCTAAGATTGGAGGTTCATCCTCCCTTGAAAGTCGTACTTGAGTTGTCTTTGTCTATTTTGTTTTTTCCAGGCTTTTAGGGTCTGTCTTTTCAGGTTAGGTGACACCTTTTTTCTTTTTGACTTTTCCCTGGGTAAGAGGTGTTGAGACAAAATCTCTCTCAAATGATTTTAATGATAACAAAATTATTTAAAAGATTATGGTTGTGGTTAATGACTAATATGTGCTTTTGAGAGAATTCATATAAGAAAACAGGTTATTCATTATTAAGATAAAAAGGAGAAAAATTTCATTCAAATATGAAGGATTGAAGAACGAGGCGGTGAAGCTTCAAAGTTTCCAAATATTCATCCTCAATGCAACAATGTTTTTTATTCATAAAAGGAAGACAAATCAGTATTAAAGAATGAACAAAAAGTCAGAAGGCAGAATGAATAGGTACAAGGACGGATTGTACTACATTAGAGGATGAGTCTATGGTCAACATCATTGAAAGCAACCCAACACATCTCTCTCACATGCTGAAAACGACTCATCATCAACCTACAAAAAAGATAGTAGCTAAAGAAGACAAAGATGTATCCTTTACATGTCTTGAAGAATGAAAAAGAAAAGGACAACTCACGTCCAAGTTCTCAAAAGGTTTGAACCTCTTGTAAGAGGATGGACTAAACCAGTCCAAGGACAGCTTGATGGAAATCTCGTAAATATGATGAAAGACCTTGGACCTTTTGATTGAAGACCTCAATGGTCATAAAGCATATGTCACATGGAAAGAGCATCTCAAGTTCTCTATAAAAGGCATGGAACACTTCATCAAAGACACAACTACATTGCATAAAAAGAGCAAGTTTTTTAAAGCTATCAAGAGCAATTTTCATCTTCTCTTTATACTTTCTAAAATCCTACACTAGATCTTTGAAATTTATTTTTAGAAAGTTTTTAAGTAAAGAAAAACATCATACTAATATCACTTTGTAATTTCCTCGTGAGTTACATTTGGAAATAGTTGGAACTTGTAAGAAATAAGGTTGTAAGCTTGGTGAGGCTAGAAAATACACAAAGTGTAATCAACCTCACTGAGAGGTTAATCAGTTTGATCATTAGTAAAAACTCACAAGCGTGTGAGGACTGGACATAACCTTCATTTGGTGAACCAGTATAAAAGTTGTGTATGTCATTCTCTATATTTTCTTTTTCTTTTATTCAGCTTAAATTTACAGGTTTAAATATCTATCCTCGGATTCGCATCATCTCAGATAGGATAGCATTTCAAAACACATGAGAAATTTTTAAACAGCAAAATCCGTGTTCAACCCCACTTCTAGTGATATTTTAGCTACAACAAGAGAACGAATATTCATCTGCTTATCATCCTCTTATTGTTAGCTTATGACTTGTATCCTCCTTTTATTGAATTGATTCTCTCATGATTTTTTGTCCTTAATTTTATCTTCTTCTTACTTTGACATGAATTTATTTCTTCAGTGGTATTATATATTCTTTAAATAGTTCATCCTCTTTGGTGATTCATCCTCTTGAATGTTTATCCTTCAGTTTACACAACATGTTGAATTAAATCAACTTCTTCTTCTTTTTATCAAGATGATGAGGAACCCGTTTCTTAATTTGAATACACTTAAGAACACAAATTAGACATTTAACACAATGATAATCATTTAAATAATTTTGTTATCATTAAAACTATTTGCGAGAGATTGTTTCTCAATAATAATTTCTCTCAAATTTCAAAAATAGTATACAAGAAGGTGATATATACAACATAGCAAATATAAAAATATCATCGGCAAATGATTCTTACAGATCTATTGTAGGAACAAAAATGGAATTTTTTTTTACAACTATTGTAACCAAAAATCCAAAACCCAAAATTACCATTCAAAACCATTACTTTGAGTTTACTCCCTTCAAATAACTAGCACAAGGATTGGGAGATAAAGTAAATCTAACGGGTAATAATTATTTCAATACAAAATTCAACTTCTAAACTATCAAAATTTGGTACTAACTATTTTTTGGAATGCAAACATCATTGGAACACTGCATGTTGTTGGACATGAAGAACAAGTTTATGTTTGACAAACCTACAAAAATACTCAAACTAGAATAATTGGAGATGAGGATAACTAGAAACCCCAAGTCACCATAACCGACAAAGTCCAACTCAAATGACAAACGAGATATAAAATAAAAACTAGATTATGGCCCGCGCGCTGCGCGAATATTAATTAATTAATTTTATAAGTAATATTTTATGTATTATAAATATAGTTATCTTATAATATTACTTTATTGATTTGTAATAATTAAATATGATGAGAAAAATTAAAATGAGAGAAAATTATGTTTATCATAATTATTTAATTTAATTTTTAAAATATTTTATAAAATTTGTATGATAATTTATTATATAGGATAATTGTTTGACTAATTGTAATGTGATTGTTAATTTATTTTTCAATATATAATGGTACTTGCATTTATTTGATGAAATAAAATGTAAAATACAAACCCAAAAATAAGATGTAAAAATTTAAAAATATGATTGACTATTTAATATTTTTTATTTTAAAAAAATATTAATATTGATTTATATTGTAGCGTAGTCTAAATTTATTTGTTTTATTAGTATGAT
>JBBPBT010000623.1:7191641-7207718 GCA_037974875.1 Cicer bijugum
TATTATAAATAATTATAAAATAATTTTATAATTTATAAATTTATTATAAAATAATATTATTAGATAAAGAGCATTTATGTCGATATTTAGGAGTGATTAGTCAGTTTTTTTTATTGAATTTAATAATTAATAATATAAATTATTACCATTGGTAAATGAATAATAATATTATAAAATAATATTATAAAATAATTTGTAAATTTTTTATAAAATAACTTATAAAATAATTTGATAATAATATAAATTATAAATTATTATCAAATTGTTAAATAATTTATAAATTATAAATAATTGTAAAATAATTTTATAAATTTAATATAAAATAATTTTATCAAATAGATTTTGGAGTTATTTAAGAAATTGTGGAAGAAAGAGGTAAAATAGAGTAGGATTGAATTGAGAGGGGAGAAAGAGGAGATGTCCACATCAGCTTTTTGGGTGATGTGGAAAATATTTGTATAGGTGGTATTATGAGGATGAAGTGGCATTCGGAGGTGAGGTGACATTCGGGGTTCTGTTTTAAATATATATAATAGATGTAAAATACATGAGTGAAGTATGGAGATGAGGATAATGATAAGGAGAAAGATGACAATCTATCATCCAAACAAAAAATTAAGGTACAACAGAGCAATAAAAACATTCACATATCATCATCAGATAAAAAGACAATCAAATCAACAGTTACAAAAAAAAGATTTTGATCGAGCATATTACATCATCTGACGAGTCCTTCCTTCTACATATCTTAAAAGGAAAACAAAAAAGAATAAGCTAAAAGAAAAACAATTAGGGTGTAATGAAATTGATTAATCCAAAAAAAATCAACAACAAAAATGAAAAACTTACAATTGCAAATACAAGATGAATGTATTTTCTACCATTTCACTTTAATTATTTTTAGTTTCAACAATAAATATTACATTTTATAACTCAATTATATATCAATTGAGTCTATCTCTTAATTTCAATTATCAAATGCATCACTTCAACATTTGTCATATGCACCAATCTCAATATTAATGTTACTTCATTTATTCAAGTCATTCGCCTATACAATTGTATATATATTATTGATATAACTAATAAATTGTGGATCATTGTACAATTGAAACATAAAACTTGTTATTAATTTAAAAAAAAAATCCATTTAAATTAAATAAATAAAAATAAACCCGCACAACGCAATAATTAACATCAAGTTAACTTAAATATCATAAAATTATCTGAACACCATTCATGAATCTATAGCTATGAGATTCCAACAGACCTACTTAAAAGTAAAAGCTGAAAACCACAATTGAACTATTATTTTCTATGATGAAAACACTACATAAATAGGAAATTGATTCTCTCCGTTGAAATACTCTACACAATCTTAACCATTTGATTATTCGAGATACACTAATATAAATTCCTATAACTTTCCTCTGTACAATTAGAGTTGCATCTTCATTGGATAAGAGAAGTGTACCCCATTTGTAAATAGTACAAATGCAACATCAATAACCATTTTCAACAAAAGAAAAATTAAAATAGGCAGTGATATCATTAAGATCTTGTCTAGTGGAATGAGGTTTTTTATTGCTTTTTAGTTGTCTTCATTCTCATCAGAGTTAAATCACAAGACAACATATATACATCATACTACATATTCCACTATAATCTTATATGCTTGCATAATAATCAAAAATTGATTTGAAGTTTGAGTTGAGAGTACTCATGTCTCATGTACACGATTGCATTTACAAATTATACAGATTATATTATGTGCATTAAAAGTACCACAATGGTTACAAGTAATAATTTGGAGAAAATCACTATCTTTGAGTTGCTGGTACTCGACTGTCTTATTCTTGGATTGATGTACTTATCTTTGCTCAAGATAACATAGACGTTTACAGGCATATAACCTAAAAATAGCTTTCAATGTTAAGACATAATGAATGACCATATACTACTTGCAGGAAATAACAATTCAAGTGATAGACTTACAATTATAATTAGTCTATTCTATGCACTGATTAGCCAAGTCATAGACAACTATCCTATCTTTCAAGAAAATATCTGCAAAAGATAAAATCATACTTCTTAATAACATGATTACCATACTTGCATAAAATATGTACGGAAATGCTAATTTATGATTATCATACTTGAGCATAATATATTGGCTTCTTTTTGAAAATTTGGATTGTTGTACAAATGAAAAACAAACATAAATTTAAATATCTATTAGAATCAATTTGAATTTAAACCATATTTTGTGACACTCAATCAGGAGTTTTCCATTTTCAACTGCAACGACAGACATGTTTTAGAATTTTTTACCATTAAAAAAAGTTCCCATTCAATAATCAAATTGGAAAATTCTAATTTTTTTCCAATTTCTTGCAAAGTTTATTATCAGTTCAAATTTGTCATCATCTAACTTCATAATATCATCGAGGGTTCATTTTTCATTTTCTGGAAACTTGCACCACACTACAGCATTCTGTTAAAGTAAATTAGCACATTAGTGGCATAAAACTCCAAAAAGTAGTTTAATTAAATGCAAGAATATAACCAACATACTTCATATATACCATTAAATCATAGTACACGAAACATTGTGTTGGTTTTAAATCTATGGAGGCTCTACCCGCAAAGTTAAAACTGATTAAAGGATGCTTGCACATTTCATATAGAGATAGTCTTGTAGTCTTGATGTTGTCAAGTGGAATCCTGTCAACCAGGTTACCTATGCGTCTAATCGAGATATAATATTATCAGTGTATGATGTAGATGTAAATGAATTGCCAAGATTATCTATAAGTTTCAAATCTCAAATTTCCTTTATTCATTTCATGGAGTTTCTAACATTGCAATATCTTAAAATATATATGTAAAATGTATTGACTATTAAATTAAAATTTGCTTAAGAATGTGAGTAAATCAAGAGGTTATTATTGTAAATTCCTATGATTGGTCATGCATGTGCACGCAATAATAGAAAATTGAAAATCTTTACCTCAACTCTACTAGATTAAGGGAAATTATCACATCTATTAGGTCACTTCTCATATCAATCATATCAGTAAACTCTTTGGTGGAGATCAAACTTTATTTTTGTAATGTACATCATGAAGAAGAAAAACAACAACAATAATACTAATTATTAATTAAATCTCACACCCACCTATCTCTTAGAAATAAAAATTCATCTTTTTTATATAAATAGATTGAATATAGTATTATTATCAACATCTAAAACATAAATAAAACTCAGAGAATTGGTGTCTAACTTCGTATAGCATATTGATGGAAAACTATGACTTCTTTTATGATTAATAACAAGAGAATTAAGATCGACTCCAACTAGTTAGACATAATACCCATATCTATCATGCAACATTCATACAATTTACACACACAGCGGTAACTTAAAAACACATACAAGATTATTCAAGGAAGCATACAAGAATATGCAATTTAACAATGCTGAATATTTAAGAGAAGAGATAGGAAAGATTGCACCAAGATTTATCCTGGTTCAGCCGTTGATCCAACGACCTACATCCAGTCCCGAAATCATAATCATGATTCCAACCTTTTTCACTATAGAATGAATTCGAGTACTTTTACAGATTTTCCAGTCTTCTACACGACCTATCAATCTAACTCCCTTCACTTCTATCTTGTCACCCCTTTGATCCTTGTAGTTTATCCTCAAACTCACACAAGATCAAAGTAGACTTCCTCTTGATGATACCACACCAACAAGGATAGCCACCAGTTTCTAAACTGGATTTGTTACAGCATCAATTACAAAGAATTGTCTTTTACACGAACAAAGAAAAGTAGTATCAAGAAATGTGTTCAATCGCTCTAGCATCACACAAAAGAATTGATTTGCCAATGATTATTTTTGTGTGTTGAGAAACTTTTCTTTCCAAGTGTTTTCAGAGATATGCAAAATTGAGAGCAAGAGATTCTGAAAAATGCGAAAAGTTTTATGCAAGAGTTATACTAGTTGTTCTTCAAAATTGTGTTTAAAATGATTTGAAGTATCTTATATATATTCAAGGAAAACACCAGGACAATCGATTGCCCAATCGAGTTTGTAAGGATACAGTCGATTGCTGCATCGAGTGTCGTATTTTCTGTGTTTCTGGAAACTTGAATTATATAAGCTTCACTTGATTGGTCAATCGATTGATTCAGTTTCTGATTCAGACCTGATGCTATGAAAACCTTTCAATCGAGTGAGCAATCGAGTTGTTCAAAACTTGGTGCTCACTGTGACTTGAAACTTAGCATCACTCGATTGGTCAATCGAGTGTCGTGATCAAAGTGATTCAGACCTGATGCCATAATTTCCTTTCAATCGAGTGAGCAATCGAGTTGTTCAAAACTTGGTGCTCACTGTGACTTGAAACTTAGCATCACTCGATTGGTCAATCGAGTGTCGTGATCAAAGTGACTCAGATACTGCAAACAATCAAGTTGCCAATCGAGTGGACAATCGAGTGGTCAATCGAGTGGGCACAAACTGAGTGCTCTCTGTAACTTGAACTACAGCGTCAATCGAATTGTCAATCTATTGTACAATCGACTTGACAATCGAGTGATCTTGTTACAGACCTCAGTTGTCAATGACAGTTTATGTGCCATTCGATTGATGACCCATTCAATCGATTGTTCAATCGAGTTTTTCAGAGTTAAGAATTCATAACACAATACCACTATACAAAATTGCATCTTCCTCAAGTGTATCCTCCAGCTTTGGTTGATTCCTTGAGTTGCAAACTATTGTTCCATGTGTGTGGTGTCTTCATGTTTGCCTGAAATGTTTCTTGATTCAAAACATTAGATAAAGCAAATATTTCATGTGCACTGTATGTTTGGGACTTAAATCAAAAACTAGATCAGGGAAGCTTATGGCTTACAATCTCCCCCTTTTTGATTTAATGACAAACATACAATTAATATTGAGATTATTAAAAACAATCTCCCCCTGAGTTTTGGAATGCATGATACAAGACATTTTTAGTGCATAACCATGGTGTGAATCAAATCAGTATAACATGTATTAGATTCAGATGAATATAAAACACCAGATCTTAATATGTATCAGACCATGAATATGCATTAATCAGGGCATATGCAATGCAATATCAGCAATGTTTAGCAGCATTTAGCATTTACATAATATCATAGCTATAACACCAGAGTGTTAATATCAGCATATACAGTCTCATCAGATTAGGTATGATACAAAACAGCACATAATCTCAAATATTAATCAAAAACAATATACCATCTCCCCCTTTTTGTCATTAATACAAAAAGACATAAGACAAAAATACAAGAGGAAATTAATAAACAACATTTGTAAGAACAAGACAACAAACAGCAACAATCAAACAGCAAAAACTCTAAACCTAAACAACCAAAAAAAAAACTTAGGCTTGATCCTCATTATCACCAGCAGGAGGAGGAGAGACCGCTGTATTAACCTCAGCAGGTGTCTTCTCCCCATGAGAATCGGAACCAATTTCATTGTCCTGGTTTGGTTCTGCAGTTGATTGCCTCCCAATCTCTGCAATGTCTTCAAAAGACATCTTGAGACCCAAGTGCTCCTGGATGGCTGAAACATCCTTCTGAACTGATTCCAAGGAAGCTTAAAGCTTTAGAAGAGAAGATTTCACCCTCTCACTGTGTTCAGCTTGAAGTTTCAAGACCTCCATCAGCTTTGCCATGATCTTAGAAGATCCTTCAGCTGGTGTAGGTGCTTGGGCACTTGACTGGGCTTGATCAGCATTTGGCTGTGCATGATCAGCAGTTGTTGGAGTTCTTGTCCAAACATTGTTGATGCGTCTGATCTGCATTTGGTTGACAATGGCTTCACCAAATGTATGAGTAGTTGTGAGTGATTCTTCATTGGCTAGAGACACCTTGAAATGCCTCAGAATCCTCATAACTAGTTGGGGGTAGGGCAGGATGTGCTTCCCTTGTGCTGATTCATGCATGTTCAGCAGCACAATCCATGCCCAACTCATTTTCAGTTCTTTGTATAGTCCCCATAGCAAGACAACGTCTAGCCGCTGTACAACAGCATGATTTCCGGCCCTAGGTACTAACATTCGTGTTAGCACGTACATGAGCAACCTGTGCTCAACTTTCATCTGTCCAGCTTGAATAGTCCATTTCTCAACAAAACCTTCCATCATCAATTCCTGTAAAGCAGCATGCTTGTTGATGGAGTTTTCCCAACCTTCGTCTTCTGGAGCATCCTGTGCTCGTCCATCAATGGTGTATCCACAAAAAGGCAAACCAGTTAGCTTAGAAAATTCTTCAAAGGTCATAGCAATTCTTTTGCCTTTCACTTCAGCTGCGAACCCGGTCTTGGTTAGGATGAAGGTGGAATAGAAAGCTCTCACCAGCCTTGGATAGACATCCAAAGAACAGGTAAGAAGGTTTTCCAAACCATGGAACCTTAAATGGTTTTGAAAAGAAAAACCATTTTGATCAAAGTAGGGAAAATCCAAGGTTCTAGCATCTTGGATTTTTCTTTTGACGAAAGATTCTAGAACAGCCTTGCCTTCAGTAGTCTTCTCTTTTGAAGGCTTAACCTTCTTAGGAGGGGATGAAGGCTTCTTCTTCTTAGTTAACTCCTTCATGGCATCTCCCAGCAATTTTTCAGATGGAGGTACTTTCCTCTTTTTGCTAATTTCAGGAGTAGCGGCAATTGCTTTGCCCTTGTCCTTTGCCAGTACCTTGTGTGTAGGGATTGAAACTCTTTTGGCTGGAGGTGAAGGAGGTGGAGGAGGTGATGGTGAAGGGGTTCTTCCACTAGAGGTAGAAGAAAAAGAGGATGAGCTGGATTGTTGAATAACTTTGGAGGAGGGGCCAGCAGAAGTAATGGCTGGTTTTCTACCAGTTTGTTTAACACGAGCCATTGAATAATGTAGATTGGAGGTTGATTGGATGAAGAGAAGATTACAGTTGGATGAAGAAGATGATAGCAGAATGAAGTATTTGATTGAGAAATCGAATTGTGAAGTCTAGGTTTATATAGCACTGTTGAAATCCGATTGCCCAATAGACTCGTTACATTTCTGGGTTAAAAAGTGACCGTTACACTCAACCAACGGCTATAATTTTCTCAACGGATACATGCCAATCGATTGCCCAATCGATGCTCGGGTTTTTGATTTATAAAGGTTCTCAGACTTGTGATTTACTTATCCCAAATAGTCGCTTGTCTAATCGCATATCGAATATCGTGTTTCTAGTTTGACACAATGAAGCAATGTTCATCAATCAGTCGATTTTACAATCGAATTTTGAGTGAATTAATGCTTATTTGGCCACAGGACACTCGATTGTGCAGTCGAATTGGGTATAAGGATCAGATTTCATTGGGATCAATGATGCCCAGTTTCATTCTTATAAAGAAGAAACTGTCCTTAGGCAAGGCCTTGGTGAAAATGTCAGCCAACTGCTCAGTTGTATTGACATATTCCAACTTAATCTTGCCCTGTTGATATTGATCTCGAATGAAGTGATGCCTTATTTCAATGTGCTTGGTCCTAGAATGCATGACAGGATTCTTAGTAATGTTAATAGCACCAGTATTATCACACAAAATAGGCACAATCCCTAGGTCCACCCCAAAATCAGAGAGGTGTTGCTGCATCCAAATAATTTGAGCGCAACAACTACCAGCAGCAACATACTCAGCTTCAGCAGTTGAGAGTGCTACACTGTTTTGTTTCTTGCTATGCCAAGAAACAAGAGAGTTTCCTAAAAGTTGGCAAGTACCAGAGGTACTTTTTCTGTCTAATTTGCATCTAGCAAAGTCAGAATCAGAATAACCAACTAGAGTGCAAGTGGATCCCTTAGGATACCACAAACCAAGATCTTTGGTTCCTAAGAGATATCTGAAGATTCTCTTGACAGCACTGAGGTGAGATTCCTTAGGATTGGCTTGGTATCTAGCACACATACATACACTAAACATGATGTCTGGTCTGCTAGCGGTTAGGTAGAGTAGGGATCCTATCAGGCTCCTAAACACAGTCACATCTACAGCTTTACCCGATTCATCCTTATCTAAGTAGCAGGATTGACTCATAGGTGTGTCAATGGATTTAAGTTTTTCAAAATTAAATTTCTTTAAAAGATCACTGCAATATTTTGATTGATTGAGGAAAATTCCATTTTTGCTTTGTTTGATTTGAAATCCCAGGAAGTAAGTCAATTCTCCCATCATGGACATTTCAAATCTGCCTTTCATAGTATTTTCAAAATCTTTACAAAGCTTATCATTTGTTGATCCAAATATTATGTCATCAACATAAATTTGTACCAGCAAAATGTCTTTTCCTTGTCTTTTGATAAAAAGTGTTTTATCTACATTTCCCCTTGAAAAATTTTCTTGTAAAAGGAAATTGCTCAGCTTATCATACCAAGCTCTTGGAGCTTGTTTCAAGCCATAGAGGGCTTTTGTAAGTTTAAACACATGATTTGGAAGCTTAGGATCTTCAAAACCAGGAGTTTCACTTACAAAGACTTCCTCCTGAATGTCTCCATTTAAAAAAGCACTTTTAACATCCATTTGAAATAATTTGAAATCCATTATACAAGCATATGCCAATAAAATCCTGATAGCTTCTAGTCTGGCTACTGGGGCATAAGTCTCATCATAGTCTATTCCCTCTTCCTGGTTGTAACCCTTGGCCACTAACCTAGCCTTGTTCCTGGTAATCACACCATTCTCATCCATTTTGTTTCTGAAAACCCACCTAGTTCCTATGACATGCTTACCCTCTGATCTAGAAACAAGAGTCCACACTTGGTTTCTCTCAAATTGATTGAGCTCTTCTTGCATGGCTACTATCCAGTTAGGGTCCATAAGAGCTTCCTTAATGTTTTTGGGTTCTACTTGGGAAACAAAAGCTGTAAGGTTGCAAAACTCTCTAAGGGATTTTCTGGTTGAAACACCTTTTGAAATCTCTCCAATGATGTTATCTATGGGATGGTTTTTGGCAAACTTCCACTCTTTGGGTAGATCAACTTCCCTAATAGGTTCCACACAGTCAAGGTTGGTTGGAGGTTCAGGCTCACTGGTTTCTACAAGTTCAGAATCCACAACATCATCCAAAGCCTTATCAACTATAGAAAGAGTGTTGTTCAAGTTTTCATCAAATTTGACATGTACAGACTCCTCTATAGTTTTGGTCCTTTTATTGTAGATTCTATAGGCCTTACTAACTTGGGAATACCCTAGAAAGATACCCTCATCTGCCTTAGGATCAAACTTACCTAAAGGTCCCTTGCCATTGTTTAACACAAAGCACTTACACCCAAAAATCCTAAAGTAGGAGATGTTAGGCTTTCTCCCTTTGTATAACTCATAGGGAGTCTTTCTAAGAAAAGGTCTAATGAGAACCCTATTCACTACATGAGCAGCAGTGTTAATGGCATCAGCCCAAAAGTACTTAGGAAGATTAGAATCTTTAAGCATTGTCCTAGCAAGCTCTTCTAAGGATCTATTCTTCCTTTCTACTACTCCATTCTGCTGTGGAGTTCTAGGGGCTGAAAAGATATGTTTGATACCATGATTTTCACAGAAGGTTTGAAAAGCATCATTTTGGAATTCACCTCCATGATCACTTTTTATGGATATGATTTTCTGATTATTCTCATTTTGAACCAAAGCAGCAAATTTCTTGAAAGTTGAGAATGCCTCACTCTTGTGAGTCAGAAAATATGTCCATGTGAACCTGGTGTAATCATCTACCAAAACATAGCCATATAGGTTCCCTCCAAAACTCCTAACCTGAGATGGACCAAAGAGGTCCATATGCACCATCTCTAAAACCTTCTTGGTTTGAACCAAGTCTATAGGGGGGAAAGAGGATTTGACCAGCTTACTCCTCTCGCAGGAGTCACATAGTCTGTCCTTAGAGAACTTCCTATTGGGCAGACCTAAGACTAGCTGCTTGCTGACAAGCCTGTTCAAGTGGTCCATATGAATATGAGCCACTCGTTTGTGCCACAGCCAGCTCTCATCAGCACTAGACAACAAGCAACAGATATCATTTGCAGGTAACAAATCAAAATCTATCATGTAAATATTATTAATTCTTTTACCTGTCAGTTTCATACCTTCAACTTCCTTATGCTCAAGTGTGCAGGATATGGAAGTAAAGTTTACCTTAAACCCTTTGTCACACAGCTGACTAATGCTTAGTAAGTTGTGTTTCAGGCCTTCAACAAATAAAACATCCTTGATAACAGCAGTTGAGTTATTTCCTATATCTCCAATGCCTAGGATCTTTCCTTTGTTGTTATCTCCGTATTTGACAAAGCCACCACTTTTTAAGTTCAGAGACAAGAACTTGGACTTGTCTCCAGTCATATGCTTGGAGCATCCACTGTCCAGATACCATGATTGATTCCCGGATGCCAAGCATATCTGCATAAAAAGAGTCAGGTTTTGGATTTAGGTACCCAATTCAAATTGGGTCATGGGGGGTTAGTTTCAAATGATGGTTCCTTAACTTTCCAAATTTGTTTCCATCCTCTGTTGGCACGTTTTTTCAGTTTGCAATTGAACACCTTATGTCCCTTTTTGCAACAAAAGTGACATACAACAGCATGGGATGGCTTCTGATTTGGTCTAGTAAAGTTATCATACATTTGTTTAGATTGAACAAATTTCTGATGCCTTTTCATATGCATGTTTTGTTTATAACCAAGTCCAGTTTTAACATCTAGATTTCTCTGATTTCTAAGAAGTCTTTCTAAGTTGTTTTTACCATTGTTGAACTTAGCTACATCACATTTCAGTTCATGAGTTTCTCTTTTCAGTTTTTCATTTATGTCTATAAGAGACTCAAGCTTCAAATTAACTTCATCAAATTGCATGCATTTTTCTTCTAGTTGTTTCTTAGTACTAATCAGTTGTTTAAGTACACTAACATATTCAGTATGCAATTCATTAAAGGCATCATGAAGCTCATCATAAGATGGATTAGATGTAGTACTTACCTCACTGTCAGATTCTAAATCAGTATTAGCCATAAGACACAAGTTAGCTTCTTCATTCTCTGATTCTTCAGATGAATCTTCATCATTGTCATTCCAGGCAATGTAGGCTTTCCTGTTTGAAGGTTGCTGATCCTTGCCCTTAGTCTTCGTAGGCTTGTT
This sequence comes from Cicer bijugum, assembly GCA_037974875.1. NCBI lineage: Eukaryota > Viridiplantae > Streptophyta > Magnoliopsida > Fabales > Fabaceae > Cicer > Cicer bijugum. Next base: position 7,202,841 of record JBBPBT010000623.1, read on the forward strand.
TCTGTTTTGCAGCTTGTAACACTCAGATCTGATGTGGCCTGTTTTCCCACATTCATAGCAAGTTATGACTTTGCTATCACTGGTATCACCCTTGCTGGAGCCTTTTGTTTTGGAATTATGTGGTTTCCTTGACTGGCCTCCTTTCTTTTTCAGAAACTTCTTAAATTTTCTGACCAACATACCTATCTCAGGTTCTTCACTTTCTGAGCTTTCTGAATCTTGTTCAGTTTTTGCTTTGTGAGTTTGAGTCTTCAGTGCAATTCCTTTGCTTTTTCTGTTTGATTGCTCTGTCTCATTTAATCTGTGTAGTTCCATCTCATGTTCACGAAGCTTTCCAAATAGTGTTGCTATAGTCATGTTGGCAAGATCTTTAGACTCAGCAATGGCAGTTATCTTGGGTTGTCATTCCCTTGACAAACACCTCATGACTTTTCCTATATGCTGTTCATTATCCACAACTTTTCCCAAGGCATGTAGATTGTTGATAATGTGAGTGAATCTTGTTTTTAGATCATTTATAGATTCATCTTTCTTCATGCAGAAAAGTTCATACTCGTGCATAAGTGTATTTGTTCTTGCCCGTTTGACATTTGTAGTACCTTCATGTGTTTCTTGCAAAGTGTCCCACATTTCCTTTGCAGTCTTGCAGTTTGACACTCTGAAGAATTCTTCTGCACTTAAGGCTGATGTTATGATATTCTTTGCTTTAGCATTGTAACCAACTTTCTTTTTGTCATCATCAGACCAATCAGCTCTTGGTTTGATAATGCATGATGATCCTTCAGTACCTGCAATTTTAGGAATGTAAGGACCGTTTTCCACTGCATCTAAAATGTCCAGCCCACATGCTTCCAGAAAGATAAGCATTCTTTCTTTCCAGTACATGTATGTTGTACCATTAAAGGCAGGGGGTCTGGTTAGAGATGCTCCTTCTCCTAGGAAATCCAAAGAAGTCATTTTCTTTTATGAGTTTTTCTCTAAAAAAGTCAGGCTCTTGATGCCAATTGTTGGAAAACTATGACTTCTTTTATGATTAATAACAAGAGAATTAAGATCGACTCCAACTAGTTAGACATAATTCCCATATCTATCATGCAACATTCATACAATTTACACACACAGCGGAAACTTAAAAACACATACAAGATTATTCAAGGAAGCATACAAGAATAGGCAATTTAACAATGTTGAATATTAAAGAGAAGGGATAGGAAAGATTGCACCAAGATTTATCATGGTTCAGCCGTTGATCCAACGACCTACATCCAGTCCCGAAATCATAATCATGATTCCAGCCTTTTTCACTATAGAATGAATTCGAGTACTTTTACAGATTTTCCAGTCTTCTACACGACCTATCAATCTAACTCCCTTCACTTCTATCTTGTCACCCCTTTGATCCTTGTAGTTTATCCTCAAACTCACACAAGATCAAAGTAGACTTCCTCTTGATGATACCACACCAACAAGGATAGCCACCAGTTTCTAAACTTGATTTGTTATAGCATCAATTACAAAGAATTGTCTTTTACACGAACAAAGAAAAGTAGTATCAAGAAATGTGTTCAATCGCTCTAGCATCACACAAAAGAATTGATTTGCCAATGATTATTTTTGTGTGTTGAGAAACTTTTCTTTCCAAGTGTTTTCAGAGATATGCAAAATTGAGAGCAAGAGATTCTGAAAATTGCGAAAAGTTTTATGCAAGAGTTATACAAGTTGTTCTTCAAAATTGTGTTTAAAATGATTTGAAGTATCTTATATATATTCAAGGAAAACACCAGGACAATCGATTGCCCAATCGAGTTTGTAAGGATACAGTCGATTGCTGCATCGAGTGTCGTATTTTCTGTGTTTCTGGAAACTTGAATTATATAAGCTTCACTTGATTGGTCAATCGATTGATTCAGTTTCTGATTCAGACCTGATGCTATGAAAACCTTTCAATCGAGTGAGCAATCGAGTTGTTCAAAACTTGGTGCTCACTGTGACTTGAAACTTAGCATCACTCAATTGGTCAATCGAGTGTCGTGATCAAAGTGATTCAGACCTGATGCCATAATTTCCTTTCAATCGAGTGAGCAATCGAGTTGTTCAAAACTTGGTGCTCACTGTGACTTGAAACTTAGCATCACTCGATTGGTCAATCGAGTGTCGTGATCAAAGTGACTCAGATACTGCAAACAATCAAGTTGCCAATCGAGTGGACAATCGAGTGGTCAATCGAGTGGGCACAAACTGAGTGCTCTCTGTAACTTGAACTACAACGTCAATCGAATTGTCAATCTATTGTACAATCGACTTGACAATCGAGTGATGTTGTTACAGACCTCAGTTGTTAATGACAGTTTATGTGCCATTCGATTGATGACCCATTCAATCGATTGTTCAATCGAGTTTTTCAGAGTTAAGAATTCGTAACACATGAATGAATGATAAAGGTTCATTGGCAATGGCTTATGTGAGACTCTAGTGATTGTTTACTTAACTTGATACCTAGACACCTAATACCACTATACAAAATTGCATCTTCCTCAAGTGTATCCTCCAGCTTTGGTTGATTCCTTGAGTTGCAAACTATTGTTCCATGTGTGTGGTGTCTTCATGTTTGCCTGAAATGTTTCTTGATTCAAAACATTAGATAAAGCAAATATTTCATGTGCACTGTATGTTTGAGACTTAAATCAAAAACTAGATCAGGGAAGCTTATGGCTTACACGTATTATATAAAATGATTAAACCATATTCATTTCTATAGCTATGTTAATAAGAAAAGCTCTTTTCTTTTGAAAAGATGATAAGATAATATGCCTGTTTGTTGAAAGAACAAAAATAATTTGATTTTTAATTTTCGTGTCGCCGCATTCATTGTCTGGTTAAGCTAATCATGTGCTGAGCTTACATCTAAAATACTAGAAAAAGAAAAGAAATTGAGAAAAACAACTAAAGCCATGAAGGAGTTTAGGAGAGAGGATTAGCCTTACCCATAGGAGTTTGGATCAGCAGTGTATTGGACTGTGAAGTTGCTGATGCCAACACCACCTAATATTCTTGAGTGGTGAGCTCTGTCACGTGCTGTGAAATTGCTCTCACCGTGTCTATCTTAATGTGATCGTTAAGTGAGACGACCCATTTGAGAAGGAGGTAACCGGTGCACACCACTGGGACAACAATGTTGGTCATGCAACATGCCAACAATGACAACAACTTCGAAATGTAGAATTGAATTGAAGTATTCATTTGGTTATTTCTTGTCTAATGAGGTTAGTGGTTAAATAAGTGAGTGAAAATTGAAATATAAATAGAGAGCACAAAAAGAGAGTAATGAGATTAAACCAACATGTAGAATTGAACTCATTTGTTTTTAAACTGAATTAATTTTTAAAAATTCAAACTGAACTGAACCGAACTAATTTTTAGTTCGAAAAAATTAAATTAGAATTTGTTTTTTTAGAAGTAGGGCTATATATATAAAATTTGGTATTTGGGAAAAAAAAACAAAATTAAAAGCAGTTTAGTTCAGAGTAATAAATCGGTTTACCATTTATAAAATAATTTCATTCAATTTTGTAACCGAAAATCGGTGCATTTCAATTTTCAAACAATTATAATTCAGAATTAAATTTTACCTCTTAAGAAAAACATGCATATAGAAGGACAGAGAGATTCTCACCTTAATAGCAATTACCAATTTTAAGAGCTATAGTTCAATTAATTTGACGTGAACAATGTTGTATTGCTCGCCTTTGCACGTCATTTGCAGCTTTACATATCAATTTTCTTCTTCTTTGCGATAAAAACAGAAACCTACAAAATAAAGCATTTGTGGCCCAAATAAAAAAGTTAATCAAAGAAAGAAACCGTCGATCAAAAGAAAGATTCTAAACAACATTAATAGAAATTAACATTTTTACAAGTTGAAAGACATCTTTGCTGAAAGGGGAATTTGCATGAAAATGACGCGTTTGAGTACACATAGTGTATTTGCCTATTCGCTTCATCCAGCGCCGTGCTCAGCTAAGGTTGGACAATGTGTCCGATAGGATGGGTTCAGACCCAAAACACCAACCGTCCCACATCGGAGTTGAAAAACACAAACCCGATTTTGTTCAATAGAGAACCAGTTAGGGGTTGCGGGTTAAATGGGTAGTTATGGAATTGTATCATTATTTGGGTCATTCAAAATTTTCATTCAAAAGTTTATCAAAATAATTAAATTTTTTTTTTGTGATTTATGAGGAAATTAGTATATTATTATCAATTCTACACTTTCATTTAAAGTTAAAAACTATGTTCATTTTCTTTTAAAATTGAATTACTTTATCCCATTTAAATTACACTCACAAGTAAAAAATAAATTGCAATCACATATCATACAAGTACAAGTTTTACACCGACTTTATTATTCAAGTGTAACAACTTACAAGAGCTTTGTTTTTCAACAACTCAGTCAAATTTAAGTTATAAATAAAGTCTAATATTAATACACACTTCCAAAATAAAATAAAGTCTAATATAAATACACATTTTTTAAAAAATATTGATAATTTTAATTGAGTGTATGACAATACAAATAACAATATATGTTTTCAATTTATTTGTATTGAAAACCTAAAAAATTAAAGTAAAAATTAGTATTTAGTAATCATTGTAAAAGTATGATGTTGATGTGTGACATAGAAAATCCAAACTTGATAATGCCAAATTCACTTTAGCTTAGTTTCATGTATAATAGCCTAGTAATATATTAAAACAAATCCCCAATATAATATATTGAAACATCACATATGTAACACTAATTTTGCTACAACATTTAATAGTAGTATGATTTGTCACCTCTAAAATTTATTCATCGTTTATTCCATATTCTACTAATTT